>QMIH01002443.1:9693-29693 GCA_003987875.1 Clarias batrachus | reverse complement strand
TACTGTAGCAAACACGAGCTTTTGTGTATAATTTAATGAGAAATTTGAACAGCCAGTAAACAGATGGTGGAGATGTGTGCTGAATTGCTCAATGGAACAAAGATACAGAATGTAAAAGCTGGCAAGTAACATTAAAAGGTTGTTTAACAGTAACAATAAGAGGATGTCTAATCTCATCGCGTTTGATATTCATGAAAGAATAATTTTTTTCTACAGTAATCTGATGCAAAACAGCAAATCTTTGTCTTTCTATTGTGTACATTATATTGCATTGTGAACGTTCAATACACTGTATATTAGTGAGGATGCACTGCAGATGGATATTTTGTGTTTTTAATTTGGTTTAAACAGAGAGCTGTCTATGAATCTTTCTGGCAAGTCACAGAGGTCTGCCTGATGTGATATTTTTTTTTCCCTGACAGATTATCCAAGAGTGTTGAGGAACTATATGCATCTATATATTTAGTTTCTTCAATTCAGAGAAGACAAAATTTCTTTTCTATTTTTTTTCATGGCATTTTACACAATCTTCATCTTCATCACACAAGAAATTTACTGAAACACTGAAATAACTGTGATTGACATGTTGCTGGAATTTACACAGTGCAAGTGATTGCATTACATAATTTGAATAGTTATAAATATTTCTCTGATTGTCATATTGCCATCAACATATACAAGAACTGATGCAAAATTGGAAAGGCAGAGAATATCAATCTAAAAGTTTAATAAAAAGACAGAGTGTTTTATGAGTAAAATCACTTATGTTTCACAGTCACCCAAGGCTAATAAAAATGCCCATGCTGTAGGCTTTTATTGACTGGCTTGCCACAAACAAAACCTYACAGGTAATTCCCAGTTCTATTTGACCATTATTTCAAACTATGGTGCCTTTTTGAGACATTAGAAAAAAATACAGACTGATTTAGCGTTAAAACACATGATGCATGTACATAGTCTGTTTCCATGAATATCCAGGATAGACAGGGTTTAATATAACCTTCCTATCTCCACTTTGAGCACCATCTTTGGGATTGAACTCTGCAGTTTAACTACTATAAGGAAGAAATAAATAAACAATAATGAGTCTGAATGTGGGCAGCACGGTGGTGTAGTGGTTAGCACTCTCGTCTTGCACCGCCAGGGTCTATTCCCGTCTCTGTGTGCATGGAGTTTGCATGTTCTCCCCGTGCTTGGTGGGTTTCCTCTGGGTACTCCGGTTTCCTCCCACGGTCCAAAGACATGTAGATTAGGCTAATTGCCATTGCCAAATTACCCGTATTGTGTGAATGAGTGAGTGTGTGTGTCTGTGCCCTGCGATGGATTGGCACCCTGTCCAGGGTTTACCCTGCCATGTGCCCTAAGTCTCCTGGGATAGGCTCCAGGCCCCCGTGACCCTGAATACAGGATTAAGCGGTATAGATGATGAGTGAGTGAGTGAGTGAGTCTGAATGTATAGCCTGGAGTCTATCTGTGAAATTTGGATTTTGACATCAGTTTGTAGAGTATGCCATTCAGGTCAATGTCTCACCACCTCCAAAAGTTTTAATATAACTGATGGGCAGTGAAATTTCTTGTAATGTCAGCTTTGAACCAATTCTTTTTCATTTTTGTGGCTGTGTGATTTCCTGAACTGACTGTTTGAACTTCTACAAATCTCCATGCTTAAAGTTAGATTATCTATAATTAACATACTGTCTGTAATTGCACTGCAGTTGACTAGAGTGTCATTCAGGGTATATTTCTGCCTCAAGTGCAGTGTTCCCTGGATAGGCCTCAGATGAATGAATGAATTAGGTCAGTTTAATAACCATAAAGGTTTACAACTGGTGTCAAGTTTAGAATTGGCATAAACACTGTCATACTACATGTGGTTTGTGTGTGCCCCACTTCTGGTTGAAGTTCTCATTTCATTTGACCATTAAGATGGTCCTGGACTAGGCTGGCGCAGACTGAAATTCCTACAAACAGTTTTACACTTGAGCCTCCATGTTAACTTAAACACATCTCCTGTTATACTGAACTTTCTGCCTTCTAACACTCAGTATGACTTCTTTTCCTTGCCACGGTTGCCCTCGGCTTGCTCATCAGGGACAATCTGATCATTTGGATTTATACATATTTTCAGACACATTTCATACTCACTGACTCATCATCTATACCACTATATCTTGTATACAGGGTTGCCTGGAGTACGCACCATTGTTACAAGTCACAAGTCCTGGTCATTTCAGATTCATTTCCTTAATTTTCCTTTGATTCTTTAAAGTTGCTTTGCAACTATGACTATTGTTACTACAAGCGCTATATAAATAAAACTGACTTGGCGGTATGGTGGCTTAGCGGTTAGCACCATCGCCTTGCACTTCCAGGCTCCAGGTTCGATTCCCGGCTTAGGTATGTGTGCATGGAGTTTGTATGTTCTCCCCATGCTTAGTGGATTTCTTCTGGGTACTCCTGTTTCCTCCCACAGTAAAAAGACATGAAGATTAGGCAAATTGGCATTCCCAAATTGCCTGTAGTGTGTAACCGAGTGTGCATGCGTGTACAGTATATGGGCCCTGCAATAAATTGGCACCCCATGCAGGGTGTACCCTGCCTTGAGCCCTAAGTCTCCTATAAGTCTCCTGTTGTGCCCCTAAGTCTCTCACTATATATAGGATAAAGCGGTATAGGAGATGAGATGAGATGACTTAAAATTAGAAAAATATATAATTTTTTACAAAGGTGACAGGGTGTGTTGCGTGAGTGTGTGCATCTTTACCTAACTTTATAACATCAGTGTCAATAAGAGTTCATAGTAGTGCTTTCGTTTGCATCCTTATTAATCTGTTTATTAAGTGATGTTTGGAATAAATTCCTCTGAGGATCAATAACAGGGTCAGTCTAAAGGACACCTTTCTGTAAAAAGTGCTTTCAACGAGTAAACAAAGAGATGCTGTCTCATGGGGACTGGAACAGCACGCAGAGTCTTCCATCACAGCGACAAGGAAGGGAGGGAGGGAGGAAGCGAGGGAGGGGGTCTTGCTTGGGACAGAAGGCTTGGAGGACGCTCTCGGTGTATCGCCCTCTTTTCGGCGTTCTCCCCTCCGCGCGTCTTTGTTCGAATCCCAGCCAAGCAGATGGTGTCCCGCTCGCGCTCCCTTCGGCCAATCGCGTGTGCCAGAATCAGCTGACTTGCGCGGACAGCGCCAGGTGCGCGAGCCCGTTATTTTCTCTGTGAGGCGCGTGCTGCTCCAGTGTGGCAGAGCGGTCTCCTCTCCAACCGGACCATGCGCTTTTCTATAGGGAATCCGTGTGGACATAACCAAGGGGTGCCCGAGTAAACATATGGATGGAGCGTTCTCGTCGTATGGCGCTCAGAAACAACGTGTTAAAAAAGAACAAATAAGTCTCATTTCGTCTTCTGGATTTCTCCTCTTGGGTTTTTTTTTTTTTTTTGACGTTCCGGTCGGTACGGACATTGCATGCATGCATTGAGGGAGGAGGCCGGTGCAACTGAAACGTGCACACCAAAGAGGTAATAACCTTTCTATTTGTAACGAATATGGACTAGTTCTTTGTTCGCACGCAGTGTTGGTCTTAATGTATCAAATGCACCAAAATCTACACTATATGCATGCGTAAAAAGACAAATCCTTTCAAATAGGTTCGTTGCAGTAGAAATTATGCGCGAAGCCCTGTCCAGCCTACACTACCATATTAAAATGAAATCTGTTAAAGCTTTTAAATGTCGCATAGGTTAATTAATGTSAGCTGTGTATTCTTCCCCTGCTTGCAGTTCAAGAATTGTTTAGTTTTTTTTTTTTTCCCCACCAACGTAATTGATGCGCAGCCTCGCATTAATTGTAGTTACCTTTCATCTCCACTCGCAATTTGATTTGCATTCAAATATGATGGCACTATAGCAGATGTCTCGCCGTCCCCCTCGTTCGAAATTCGGACTTTAGATGTTAGAACTTTGGGTTTGAGAAGGAACCCAGTGGGAAGGCGTGTTTAAGTGCAAGGGAAGGATGCATAATAATAAGGGAGGATTGTGAGTTGTTCATATTGTCCTTGAGGGACGCCTCCGCCTAGTTGCAGCTGTTGCGTCTGCAGAGCTTGCAGAACTTCTGGGAGGCGGTGACGAGCATATTAATGAATCTGGCGTCCTGAGGCAGCTGGTCTTATATCAACACTGCCGGAGTTCATTCCGCATGGAAGTTTCTGTTTAGACTGTGTAAGAAAGGCTGTTTAGGAAGACGTTGCCAGATTCTCTAGTTAACAGAAGCCACGTGTGGGAGCAAAAAAAAAAAAAAAATCAAGAATATGCACAGGTTCTGAAAGGCAGAATATTTTGTTTATTTACAATAATTTAATGACTCATGATCTGGGATACACTTTAAATAATCATACTTGTTTTCATCGACTGGGCTACAACATTTCTTTTTTAAATAATTTGGCAATTACAAAAAATGGACTATTTATGCTATATATTTGTGTGTGTATGTGTGTGTGTGTGTGTTTTATAATTTTTTTAAACGAATTTCACAAAATTAAAGACAAAACAAATAATTGCATAGACATGCACCAAACCAATAGCATAGACATGCATTTCCAATGCTTACCATTTCTCTTAACAAAAAAAAACAAAACAGGCAAAACCTACAGTAACACACCTCATTAAACGACCCAGTTAGTGTTTCACTAATTTTTTATACTTTGAACATTTCTTTAACCTTCTGTGAAAATGTATTAAACAGACTTTATGAAACATTGAATTGAACATTGACTGAATCATAATCATTTTGTGTTACTGTATTCAGTTAACTTTCATAGCAGAAGCTGTTTGGTACATTCCTGTTAAATGCCCATGCATCGTCATTGTGTGCTGTGTTACAGGTCTATGCTTTGTGTAAACCTTGTTGCATCACACTAGTTCTTTATGTGTACAAAGATATACAAAATATATAAAGTCTTTGGTATTTCCATCATTGACTGCTCTCTTGATGACACCTCTTCTTTTTTCTTCCTTTTTCATTTAATGCTCACCATTCTTTCTGTTATGTGCGTTTAAGTCATACTGTAGACCTAGTGATACATAGGGAAAAGAAACAACAGAAGCAGAGCCAGTTCTGTTCACTGAAGGCTTCAGTATTGTATTACATTCAACCCAAAAATAAAGACCTGTGTGGTTTTACATTATAGCATGCAGGCCTAATATAGCCATAGAGAGAGTTTATTGATATCAGCACTCTTGTACTGGAAACCCACAAGGGCATGATATGATATGACTTTTCTGTCTTTATGTATGATTGTCACGTCTGCACTTTTTTTGGGAGCCTAGTTTCTCATAAAGAAATATCCTCAAGATTTCAAGGTCTAAGAGCACTAAAAGACAACGTTACAGGTTTCTAGTATCCTCGTCTGTCCTTAATTCCTCGATTCCTTTCTTCCAATAGGGTCTGTGAGCTCTTCTACCATTATATAAGATACATGAAAGACTCATAAACATAAACCTTGCTTGTGCAGAGATATTAGAAACAGCACAATACCCCCACCAAATCATAAAGGCAGGGTGATTGGAGGACAACAATCCAGGCTTTATTCTATAATTTGATGAAGAAGGGAGGGGCGGATGTCCAGAGATAGGGAGTAGTTATTAATTCTGTCACCATAATGTTGTTGAGAAAACTTCCTGCTAAGTGTAAACACCATGCTTCTGGCAAGAAAATGTCACGGCCAACTCCAACTCTGTTTATTAAAACCAGCTAAACCAATTACACATTCAGTAAACATATAGGAACATTGCAGTTTTAATTTAATACAATATGCTTGTGGGGGATTCTATATGTAGAATCCTACAAAGGAACGTGTAGATATTTTTGAGACTTTTTAGAGTTTTTTAAAAAGTGTTTCTATGTGGTTAACAACATCTTTAACAATCCTTCAGTATATATTATCTGCATGCCTATGGTTAATATGTGCAGTCCTCCCTGAAAAAGCAAAGTTACAAGTACTAGAGTTGTAGGTAGAGGGATGTTTGTTTGGTTGGATGTTATTGTTTGCTCAGTAGGACTGCTTGTTTAGTACGGTATGTGAGATGGGGATCTCCATCCTAAAATGTGGATACTTGTTCTTCAGCATTTTTTTTTATGATTTGGATTTATCTTTGGTCTCATACTCTAATTGAAAGGTTTATCGATGGGCGAGTCTTGATCTAAACAGTACGCTTACAGTTGGCATGTTTGCCTTTGCAAAACCATGCAAATTTGTCCCAGTTTTTTGTTTCGTTTCGTTTCACATATGTGCATTTTGGTACATTATAATTTTTATATAAACCATACGTTTAAAGTCACCTACATTTAGGGGATTAGAAGTTTTTATTTCTTACATTTCCTTTAAATGACAGCTAAAGTAAAAAGTACAGGTTTATAGCCTAATCTTATAAACCTGACCCCTTGTTTTTAGTAATATTTTCAATATCTTATAATGAACAAAGTGTTTGAAGTCTCCAGGGACAGTAGAGCTGACGTTGGTAAACCAATATTGTGCAAAAGAAATTAGATTTGGACATTTAGGGTCCCTCCCTTGGGGTCTGCTTGTTCTCCACTTTACTCTTCCATTCTGATAGTCATCCGTCATCTGTAATCAATAACTTTATGCAAATTCCAATACGGTTAATTAACAAATGCACCATCTTACCAAACATATTCCTGTTATTTAATACTATACTATGTTAATCAATGTTATGCAAGCCTCAAAAATCACACATTGATACCGTATCTGCTCTATTCCCCATGGCAAAGCCTCTGGGATGCTGAACAGATTTCCATTAACATTCATTTTACAAACTACACTTTTTTTTGGAATGCTAGTATCAGCTTCCACGATTTCCCTTTTGCTTCAGGATGTGCTGTAGATCCCCCTGGATTTCATTCTCTCTTTTTTGCTGGCTTAGGCATTGTATTAGTGTTTTATTTTCAACACATTGCTGCCTCCATGGATTAGTGTTTACACTGGCATGGAAAAATACTGCTTCCTGAGAAAGGTGAAATGTGTGCTTTTCAACCTGTTCAAGGTTATTTTGGGATTTGACTAGAGGACACAGGACCATGATTTCTCAGCACCTTTCTGCCTCTACCTGCAATGTAGTTTACAGCTCAATCTGCAATTCAATTCACAAGTGACTTAGTAAAATTGTGCTTTGGGGGTGTTTTCATTATAGTCCTACTTGCAGAAGCTGTTTCATTTATGTGTTCTAGTTGACAGACACAGGTTATTTGAGGTGAGTGTAACAGAAAAATCCATACCCCAAATTTGCTGATTGTTAAGATGATTTGTTAAGTATTGATTCATTACCAGATTTGGAAACATTCAGTTTTTTATACAATGTAATGCATTATATGAAAACCACATTTGTCTGTAACTGTTACTATGGGTCCAAAATTCCCATTTCAATTTTAATGTATGAACATCCGCTGAGCTACGAACCATATATAGGATTCACAGGCCCTAATGCATAGACATCACTTTTAGCAGCAATATGGTGGAATGCTGTCAAGGGAGTTTTAAAAGTTGTAGACATTATTGTAGGTACATTTGCAGCTGTTCTATGGTTGTGGAAAGAAGATAAGTTTCCAATTAATTATTCATGAGTTAATCAGTTTAACAATTCAGAAAAAAATCAGAATAGGCATATCTCTAATAATATATTTTAAAAAAAACGAATAAAAAAGTAATTATATTACGTATATTATGTAATTATACAAAAAAGATGTATAATTATAAGAACAAATAAAAAAATGTATAATTATTATTGGGACTGTGTTCATGCTACTGTACATACCACAGCAAGTGCTTGGACTATATTTTACTAAGAAAAGACTTTATATATGAAAAGAATGTTGAGATAAGTCAAAACACTAGCTTGAATAATTTGCCAGTACGAATGTGCATATAGTCATCGTAGGCATTTGGATAGACATATCCTAATGTACAGTAGTACTCAAATTTGGGATATCATGCACATACACATATATAAATGTATCTATACTCATACATATTTATAACGCGTCAATTGTTTTCAGTTTGCTGAAAGTTGGTAGGCTGTATAATACTATGGTATTATGGTACGGCAGAAACAAGGTGGATGCTCCTAACCATCCCCATGAGGCGCACAGAGTTTTGTTTCGCAATCAAATGGCAGATGGCGCCAGCAAATTTTTATGGCTGTCAATTATGATTTAAGGCAGAACGATAAAAAGGAAAATGGACATTACAGCCAGCAGCCATGGTCTGAATAAAAGACCAGGCTAATGAAGCTTGAAAAGTATAAACAATCATTTGCTCCTAAACTTAAAGATGGCTGGTAGACGCGGACAGATATTATCAGTGCCATTTAAGATATCCTTTTTTTTTTTATGAGGTGACCAGTGATACTGCAATTTATGACCCAGTACAGATATAACAATGACCTGGTGATGTACTTTATATTTTTAAATGTGTCTTGTTACCTTAGGTTTTAACTACACTAAAAATCTATTTTCATATTGTCTACTAACAGGCTTGGATTGTTCAACAAATCAATAGCTCTATTCAACAGAGCATTAAAAGCTTTTTTTTTTTTTTTCTGCTGGACTGCTGCCAGACAAGTCCAGCTTCCAGGCTCATGCTACATATATAAATTCGATGCTTAACTATATATTGTTCTATCATTATTTGATATATACAGTATATATATATTAATCACATTAAGCTCAGGATTGTACATCTTCCCCTTTTTGCCCCCGGGGTAGCTGTGGCTTATTGGGGCATTACTCCACAAGCCTTCTGGGGCTGTGCTGTGGTGTCTGGCACTGGGACGTTAGCAGCAGATCAACTGGGTGCTGGAGTTTGTGGGGTGGGACCTCCATGGATCCGACTTGTTTGGGGAATTTGAAGACTTTAAACCGTTTGCCTGCTAAGCCATAGCAAGCTGTGATGCAGTGGGTATTTTGATACCTTTCTATCATATGCAGCATTAATTTTTTTCAAGAATTTGTGCTGCATTGGCTTTTTTTGTATCATCGGTCCCCACAGGCACAACTGAGTCTTTGGTGCCCATGCTTCTGTCACCAGTTTACTGCTAAATAATTGATAATCAATGTTATTCAACCTATCAACAGCCATTTATTAAGCACTTCTTATTTTTCTAATTAAAGTATTTGCATATAATATTGGTCCTATTTTTTAAAATGGTAAAATATATWTTTTTTTTGTTAAAATAGTTTGTTTTATTAAGCTGTGAGCCAAAAAGATAATTAAACTTTAGCCAGAATTGTGTGATGCATTGCTATTTTCCTTCTGACTGTGAAGGTTTTATCCTCAAGTGTTGAATCAGAGATTAAATTCACTTGTGAGAATAATAGACAGTGAAAGATTGATATAGTGCAATGAGCATGAAGGCATGCATAAATTACCAATAGTACACATACAATTACCAATAGTCATTTTGCCACACACACATACTCTCTCTCTCTCTCTCTCTCTCTCTCTCTCTCTCACTCACACACACACACACACACGCACACACACACATACACACACACACACAGACACAGACACAGACACACACCTATTGCAGGCGGTTCATGTATTCTGACTCAAAATTCAATCAAATCCAACCCTCATTCGTTCCACATGACTTCTGAATGATATACACCTAAACTGCCTACACGATTGGACTACATCGCTCAATCTTAATTAAAGAAGGAAGCGTTCTGAGTGTATAGGCATTATGATTGATGTAGGTAGCGACAACCTCCACATTTACAGTAGCTTGATTGAATGTTGTCATTTATTGTTTACTGAACCTGGAGTATTTTTTTTTCTCTGAGCACCTATTTCACAGATCCATGCCCAAATATTACATAAAGTGTTCCATCATAGAAAACAAACCCTCCTGAATAAGGAAGAGACCCTTTATAATAACTAGCTTATCACTATTGGCTAATGAGAGATATTTTTTAATGTTTATTCAGTACACTGATTTTGAATCCAACATCATGACTATTATTTGCACATGAAATATTTTTTTAAAAAGGGAAGGAAGTAGGCCAGTTTTACTGGAAAACTGAGGATCTGGCAACACTGACTGTTAGTCGGACAGCATCAATCAGACGCTTGCTGTGCTTGACCTGGCCTTGATTATTTAATGATGCCCCCCACCCACTGACACAAACGATCAGGGACATGACAGCAGATATTTCAGGTAAAACCCCTTGGGATTCTTTTACTATTAAAAGAACATGAATAACCTTTTCCCCCCTTGTTGCAAGTTGTGATATATAACCCTATTTTTTTTTTTTTGTCTATTGCAAACAATACAATTTGGTTCATGCAGTGTGATTGTTGTATTTGCCCTGCCAAAATGATTTGAACAAGTATCTTTTCAACTGAACTTAAAAATGAACACATTTTTTTTAGTGAACACATGCCTTTTTATTTAATTTGGTAAAAATTCTAATTAACAGATTCRTGGTTTACATGGATATTAGAGATGAGGTAAAAATCTATTCATTTACATATCATGATTATTTTGAGTCGCAATTCATGTATCATGACTTGTTTATTTTAAATTAAAATGTTCTATGTTTGCATTTGAGGTTGTGATATGTTGTAATTTGTTGCAGTTCCGCAATAATCCTACAGGTTTTATTAGTTTATTTTTTTATTCACACACTGGCAGGCAGCACAGCATCCTGCACTGGAGCGGATTATATGCTAGTTTGTTTACAATTAAACAAACTAGCATATTAAAAAAAAATAAAAGAAAAGAATTTAGAAATAAAGTAAAAAACTTGGTTCATGAACGCCTCCAGTATAAACAAATCGGTTCACAACCAAAAAATTTGCCTAAAATTTGTCCCTGATTGTGAACTTCTCCTCTGAACACGACCCAGAAATCCGAAGCCGCCGAAATCGAGCTGAGGAGTGTGTCATCCAGCATCAGTTTTGCTCCATCCACAGTCGTGGATTACACACATCATAAAAGAATTTTGTGCAAAGTTGAGTGATGTCTCAGTCTTTGCTGAGAAGTATCAGCCAAACAAAACTGTGGTGCCCAGAGGAAGACACCTTATCAACATTAACATGGTGTATTTTTTTATATACTGTATATATAACATACTATATAGAAATGAAAATTAGATATACTTTAGAGTAGTCAAAGTGCAGCTTGTATAGCAGTACAGATGTATTGTCCTCTAATAATAATAGCAACGAAAATGAGTACACCCTGAGTGGACATGTCAAAACTGTGTCCAAAGTGTCAATATTTTATGTGAGCACCATTCTTATCTAGCACGGCCTTAATCCTCCTGTGCTGTGAGCTGCACATGTTGTTGCTGGGATTCTTTTCCACTCCTTCATAATGATATCACGAAGCTGCTGGATGTTAGACACATGGTGCTTCACCACCTTCTGCTTGAGGATGCCCCACAGGTGCTCAACAGGGTTCAGGTCTGGAGACATATTTCGCCACTGACAAACACATGATGAACAGGACATGTGACTGTGCTTTTTTTGACAATAATGGCTGTATGTTGAGTTATTTTCAGTGGACAGTAAATCTATAGTTTTATACACATTGCACATTGCCTACTCTAAAATTTATCCAAGTTTCATTCCTATAGCATTGTCCTTTGAGAAGATATACTAAAATGTTTGCTGAAATTAGAGGGGTGTACTTATTTTTGCGAGTGGGTGTATACTGTATACACACATAAATACATATTGTCGTTCCTAGTGATTCCCCATCCCTAATGGAGCATTGAGAAACAAAGCCTAGGACTGAGGATCTAATAGTTCTGTATTTATTTATATATGTTGTGGTTAGAATTTTGCTTGCATCTTCCAAACATTATAGTTCCTCTGCTTAATATGCATGTGTAATAAAATAAATCTTGCTCCACTAGGCTTGAAATAAATCCTCTAGGTAAGATCTGATTTATCACTACCTTGCAGAATTGTCTTTGGATCTGATGTGCAAATCAGAGTAGGCAATTGGGCTATTTTGATGTTGCAAATAAAAGCGTCAGTGGAAAAAATATGCAAGCCTACATTTAAATTTGTAAGCTGAAAACAGCCTGGGTGTTATCATGTGTTAGACAGACCAAGCACCTGGATGGTGAGCATGGACATTTGCTGCACCATATGGCACTGATGCTGAGTCAATCACTTTAGCAGCAAGATTATTAAAGCAGGAGCGCAGGAAGCAGTAGAGAATGCCAAATGGTACTTGTGATATGAATAAATACAACTGTATTTCACTGAATACTGTCCCGAAACCTACTGCTTTTGCAGTAGGTTTCGGGTGCTGACATTATATTCCAGTTATGCAAAAAATGCAATCATAATTTATTGAGAAAAATGTTGCTTATTAACATAGGCACAGAGAGACGGTTCAGTTTTAGTATTCTCAAAAGCAAGGTTTAATTATGTGATCATTAATGATTTATCCAATATATCCAATATCAATTAAAATATTTATTTAAGTAAGATCTAACATGGGTTTCATGGTCAGATGCCCAAAATTGTGTATATTGATTTGATTTATTTTTTATATATGTGTGTGTGTGTGTGTGTGTGTGTGTGTGAGTATATATATATATATATAGTATATTATATGTTTTATATAGAGAAACATTCTCATTTCGCATAATGTTTCATGTGATCTTTGTCATTCTTTTGTTTGCAGACCCTGTTGCCCTGACCTGATGTGAGTAAGGAAATCTACTGGGAAACTAAAACATTGAACTTCTGTGAGACTGCTACTCAGGTTTTTACAGGATAAAAAGCTGATGCAGCCGCACTTCTGAAAACTGGATGAAAGACTCACCATACAGGCCAAATCTTTTTACTTCTTTAGAAATCCACCACATTTTTGATCAGAGTGGATAAAATGGCTATAGCTACTGCATTCTGTGTTGCACAGCCSTGTTTTATTTTTCTCCTGGCGTTACTTACATTCTCTWCTGTTGAAGCTACAGAATGTCCTCAGCTATGTGTATGTGAAATCCGGCCATGGTTCACACCCCAGTCTACCTACAGGGAAGCCATAACTGTAGACTGCAATGACCTTCATCTTACACGCATCCCTGGAAATCTGTCAAGTGACACACAGGTGTTGCTACTGCAAAGTAATTACATTGCCAGGACCAGTGAGGAACTGGAGCAGTTGCTAAACCTTACTGAACTGGATCTTTCCCAGAACAACTTTACCAMCATTCGTGACATAGGCCTGACCAACATGTCCCAGCTCACTACACTCCATCTGGAGGAGAACCAGATTGTTGAGATGCCTGATTTCAGCCTTCAGGACCTTACAAACCTCCAGGAGCTTTATATAAACCACAATCAAATTAGTTCCATTGCACCTAATGCGTTTGCTGGTTTGCGCAACTTGTTAAGGCTTCACCTGAACTCAAACAAGCTGAAAGCCATTGATAGCCACTGGTTTGAATCGACCCCTAACCTTGAGATCCTAATGATTGGAGAAAATCCTGTAGTTGGTATTTTGGATTTGAATTTTAAACCTCTTGTTAACCTTAGAAGTTTGGTTTTAGCAGGGATGGAACTTACTGATATACCTGACAATGCTTTTGTTGGACTGGACAATCTTGAGAGCCTGTCTTTCTATGATAATAAACTTGTAAATGTTCCTCAAAGTGCTCTACAGAAACTACCAAACCTGAAATTTTTGGATTTGAACAAAAACCCTGTGCACAAAATCCAGGAGGGGGACTTTAAAAATATGTTGAGGCTTAAAGAACTTGGTATWAATAATATGGGCGAGCTTGTGTCTATTGATCGTTTTGCGCTGGATAATCTCCCAGAATTGACCAAACTTGAGGCCACCAATAACCCTAAGCTCTCATACATTAGCCGTTTAGCATTCCGTGATGTTCCATCTCTTGAGAGTCTCATGCTTAACAACAATGCTCTAAACTCTATTTATCTGGCAACGGTAGAATCTTTACCCAACCTGCGAGAAATCAGCATTCACAGCAACCCACTGCGGTGCGATTGTGTAATCCAGTGGATGAATTCGAATAAGACAACTATAAGATTTATGGAACCTCTTTCAATGTACTGTGCAATGCCAMTTGAGGTTAGAGGTCAGCACATAAGGGAGGTACTCTCACAAGAATCTGCGGARCAGTGTTTGCCAATGATATCCCATGATAGCTTCCCTAACCATCTTAACCTGGATATTGGCATGGCTGTAGACCTCGACTGTCGTGCAATGGCGGAGCCTGAACCAGAGATATACTGGGTGACACCATTAGGTAACAAGGTCATGATGGATACCGTGTCTGATAAGTACCATCTGAACAGTGCTGGGACACTACATATATCAAACATTCAGGCTGATGATTCTGGACGCTATACCTGTGTTGCTCAGAATACAGAGGGTGCTGACACTCGGGTGACTGCAATCCGGGTCAACGGTACTCTCCTGGACAGCACTCAGCTTATGAAAATTTACGTAAAACAGACGGAGTCCCACTCAATACTAGTGTCCTGGAAGGTAAACTCCAACGTTATGACGTCTAACCTCAAGTGGTCTTCAGCCACCATGAAGATTGACAACCCTCATATTACCTACACAGCCAGAGTCCCTGTAGATGTCCATGAGTATAATCTGACGCACCTTCAACCAGCTACTGAATATGAGGTCTGTCTCTCAGTTTCTAATATCCACCAACAGACTCAAAAGTCCTGTGTAAATGTCACAACAAAACATTCGACTTTTGCTSTGGAGATATCTGACCAAGGCACCAACACAGCTCTCGCTGCTGTCATGGGTACAATCCTGGCTATCATAAGTCTGGGGTTCATCTCTGTCTACATTGCCAAGAGATGGAAAAGGAAGAATTATCACCACTCGCTCAAGAAGTACATGCAGAAAACCTCTTCAATTCCCCTTAACGAGCTATACCCTCCTCTAATCAATCTGTGGGACGTTGACACTGAAAAGGACAAAGATGGATCCTTAGAGCCGAAGCCGAGCCAGGTCGACACAACAAGAAGCTACTACATGTGGTGAAATCCATCAAAGTGTTGTTTTGGAGCACAAAGACACATTTTACTCATTTGTGCGAAAATGAAAGTGGATTTATTTTCTGCTTTGCTTATCGGGTACAATTACACTGCCAGTCAAAAGTTTTGGAACACGTGAAGTTTTTGTTGTTTTATTCCAGTTCTACGAAACTAAACAAGTGCTTTTACTGTACCTGTTTTAGTAATTGTTTTTACTTAGCGTGATGGTGGTTAAAATGATTAATTTATATATGTATGTATATAGGGAAATTGAACCATCTATGTTTCTTGGGGAAAAAAATGTGAGTCAATGCAAAAAAAAAAAAGGAAAATCTAAATAAAATAAAAAAATCAGGCTAGATTAGCTGATTTCAGTAGCGGGTCGAATTAGTCATGAAGTGTCTGCAGAGTTGGTAGGAATTTCTTTTGGAGTGCATTTAAAACAATAAAACAAACAGCAACAAAAGCAGTCTCACAAACGCCTCTACTACAAGTGCCTAATTAGAGTTATCCAGGCTTCTTTTTCAGTTACAAGTTTTCTCCCCCCCCAAAATGTGTCTCAGTTAATTTCTACATATTTCATCCTTAGATTTTGTAACTCTGGTGTAGAGGGGTTCAGAAACTTTTGATTGGCAGTGTAAATAGACTAATGATCCGGATATTTAGTAGATATAATTTTTTTTTTCTTCTTAGCTCAATCTTGCAGCTTTGTTTAGTTTCTGAGAAATGTTAGTAGCTGTGCTTTCTTATGTTCAGTATATTTTAATAGCACAGCATAGATATTGTCAAAGAATATTTTTGGGTCAGTCGATGCTGTAGCAGTTTGATCCAGCACTGTACAAATGTCTTTGGCAGTACTCATATAGAATGTAAAGTTTCTTTCTCTCTTTTGTAAAAAACAGTTTTTCTGTTGTGCACTGAAATACAGTATATTACGAATTTTGTCCATGGACTACAGTGTAAGCTGACAAAATGATTTTAGACTTGAGATACTGTCTATTAAATGATGTTAGCAATTGTTCTGTAATGTTGTATCAACTATAATTTTAACTTTGTTAAATGAACATTAAATTTTGATTTAGAACTTAAAAGAATAGTTTTACATTTTGGATTTTTTGTTTGTTTGTTTGTTTGTTTGCTTGTTTTAATTTTACATTTTCAAAGTCGAATAAATTAATCAGTAGCATTTTCTACTTCTCTGCATGTAGTTTGATTGTCAGAGAGGCCAAGATCTACTTCTATCAGGGTCCTTTCTTTCCAATAGTGTGCTCATATTCTAGAATACTAATAACAAGTTTGTCAGTGTGTGACCATGACCTCACAGATGCAGTGTATAAAACGCTGTGCTACAGCACAGCCAGATCATGGTAATCGTATGATTTATTTATTGATATTTGTCACTGACTCAAAGTCATCATGTGGTTCATTTTTTTGTTGGCATGCAGCAGCTTGGAGTTATTCATCTCATAAACTTCATATACTGTATGCAGGATATTTTTTAACTTATGAACTCTTACACTTTCTCAAATGTCTTAATTAAATTCACATTTTTAGTCTGCTGCATTTAAAGGCACAAAAGTGAGTTTTTCATACTGCTGAGATCTGATGGAGACACGAACAGTGAACAACCACAGTCAACAAACACTTTCAATAACTGCAGCATACTGCCAGTTGCAACACAGCAGGCACGCCTCACATGCCATGGTGCAACTGCTGCCTGTTCGGCAACCCTCCCTAATGCTATAGAAATGCAGATATTACTGCAAGGGCCACTAGGCAGAGAAAGRGCAAACTCCTTTGTGGTGCAGTCAAAAAAAAAAAAAAAAGTCGCAGCCATCACAGGCTTCACAGCTGCTTACCCCTGCGGAGAGAAGGTTGATAAGAATGGCCAGAGGATTTGCAAGTGGTAGCAGGGACTTTTTATAGGCTACACATGAGAGGACAGTCATAGTCAGGAGAGGATCATCTACCATCTTTTTTTGGTCATGTTGCTTTTAGTGCATGCCTAGGGAACAAAAATTCTACTAGCTCTGGAAGGAATGCGGTGGCACCATGGCAGTGAAGCCACAGTTACATTCATAACTTAGAATTTGTTGATTTAGCTTAAAGTGTGAGTATGAGTTAAATGCAGCAAAGCAAATCAGCAATGAATATTTTACAAGGAATTTTAATGCAAGGTTTTTACAGTATGCTGACATTTCATAAAATGTGTCATTGTCACTTAAAAGATATCAGCACTGTAGCATTTATAACTTTTCTTCTACTTTTTTACATTAACACATTCAAATTAAACGTGTAATATTTACCAGTGGAAAAGGCAATTCATCGTAGGGGAACGGATAGTCTGTTGGTCCAGTGGTTCTCAACCACATTGCTGGTGGACCACCGCCCTGCATTTTTTTTTTTGTTTTCTTTGCTCTACCACACCCACTTCAGTTAAGAAAAGCTTTTTTATTAGTTAAATCAGGTTTGCTGGGACTGTGGAAAGCACTAAAATGTGCCCGGCACTCGTCCTCCAGGACTAGCACTGAGAACCATTGTGTTCTTATTTCAGTATTTTTTTTTTCCTAGATGATCCTTGACCTGTGAAACCTTATTTTCATTTGAGGTGGGAATGTTTTCTCACTAGCTGGTTAAAAAAGGAGGCTTCACTAATTATTATGTAGAGGTTGTACCAGATATTTGCCTTGTTATTTCTTTAGGCTAGGCATCCAGTTGCATATTTGTGACCACATGCTTGACATGCATCTCTCTCTCTCTCTCTCTTTCTCTCTATCTCTCGCTCTTTCTCTCTCTCCTTGATGTTGTTTCCATAATGTGGACTTAAATTTGGATTTGGCTAAACAAACGGATTACCTTTCATGCAGCCCGTGCCTTTTGGGTTAAAAGCAATGGAGCAGCCGCACTCATTTGCATAATGTTCAGCTTTGCTGAACTTTTGCCACCATGCCATAAGCCAGGATTTTCTGCAATGAATCATATGTTCCAAACAAATTTGACGGGACTTTCTAACAAACTTTAACAAAGACCATCCGGCTGACAGAACACGGACATGAAGAAGTGCCACTACATGGGATTGCAAGTGTTGCATGGGACACATCTAGGAAAAGACACCTTGTTATAATTAGCACTTCATTGCGTTTCTGTATCAACAGACAGGTTATTAAATAATACAAGTAAAGGATAGGATGTGCCATGTGTCCCCATGTAATATTTTCTTTCTGTATGTAATCCATCATCAATTTTCTATTTGGGGAAGCAAGTTAGATATTTTCCTTTTATGCCAGTAATAAAAGTGTAAATAATATTTATACTGTATCTGATGCTCAGCTATATATATATATGTCTACAAAAAAGTGAGTTTATGATCAGTAAAAATGTTTAACTACAGTTGTAGACGGTTTATTATTACATATGTGTAATAGCTCACACGGACCAGACTGCAGAGCAAAATGTGCTTCTGTTAATTTTGTAACAATTATATAAAGTGAGCTTATAAACTCAGCAGGTAGCTTATAAATCCAAGCATTATAAATATCGGTTCAGTCAACTTATGTTTTCTTAGCTACACTGTTAGCATGAAGCTGTCATGTCTACCAACATGCACAAAGGTTTTTGTGGTAAATCTTTATATTTGCCTGCTTGTTAGTAATGCCAGCATCTTTGCCACAAAATACTGTAGTAATTACTACATTTTTGCAACCATTTTACCTGTTAAATAAAATATCTAATTTGGTTATATTATTGTCATTTTATGCATTTATGTAACTGCACACAGATAGGAGGAAATAGTGTCTTAATTCAATGGATTTACTGCAAAGAAAACTACTAATTRCAGGTATGAATTGTAAGAAAGCAATAGAAAACTGACTGTTTAACAACTAGGTGAAAGTACTGCTTTTGATTTGCTTTATCTTTGCTATGCTTACTTGCTGGGCCCTTGATTTGCTGTGATTTATACACACTTGCATATTAATGTGCAAAGAAAAATAAAATACTGTTTTTGTTCCAATATTTTCATATAAAAAAAAAAGTTCAAATTAAGTGTCATTATTTGGTTGTTTTACATGATTTTAATCATTGCGATTTAGACTCATTCAGTGCAATTTACGGTAAAAACAGTCCCACAGTCACCAGGTCTCTCACTAGAGAAGCTGCTACTAGATGCACTTGACTACTCAATGAGATCTGTAACGGCAGCAACATAACCTTATAAAGAAATTACTTGAAAATGGCATTTACCATAAATATCTTTATCATGAATGTTTCCTCCAATCTACGGCTGAATGTCACCTATTATGTACTGAGATTTGTATACAAACAAACATGAATTTAAAGTGCCATTTACAAAATTACTACCATTATTCGACTTTTTATGGAATCGCATTATGACTGTACAGTAAAATGGAGTGTTTACACTTGATATGAAAAAGAATGGTCTACTCCAGACGATATCACTTAATTTATGCGATCGTTAGTGGCGAAGTCTCTCAGTGGAAACTGTGCCTCTCTAGAACTGAATATAATCACAATTCAGAAATGGCATCTCTTTACACTGTTATAAAAGTCCTTTTTAGAAAGGAACAATAACCTTTACCTTATGCCAAGAACAAGAGTGCTTTAATACAGGCATTGATGTCTTTAGATAGCTGCAATGCAGCACATCTATTTGAAGAAAGGCAAATCATTGGGGAAATACTTGGCAGGGAAACAGTGCTCTCTTCTTCCGCTTTTTTTCTTCTCGAACGCTTTAGGGAACGCATAATTGAGCACTGAATAATTTCAAGAGTACAATTACTTATAACCTGCAGAATGTACCAGACAGGCATTAACGACTTATGGACTTGCGGTAACTACTGTACATTGAAACATGACAGTTAAACTAAATAATCCAAGTCGACACCAAGGAGACGCACCCTGTGACCAGAATATTACAG
>QMIH01002441.1:56189-68513 GCA_003987875.1 Clarias batrachus | reverse complement strand
GATAACTGATGGCGTACAGGTGTGTGGAGAGCGGAGAGTGAGGCGGTAGGGTGTAAGAGGTGGTTGAGAGTGTGGAATGGGAGTTCTCAGGTGATCATGACAGCGCCGTGGCTTGACGTGTCGTGACAGGGAAGTGTGGCTTATTCTGTTCTGTTCAGCATAGTAAAGTTTGGGCAATTGGTATCTGATTTTGTGCTTAATTTAATCCACATGGTTTGCTTTAGCTTCCTCCCAAATCAAGATTGTAATGACCATGAGAACAGCAGAGATTGGTAACCCAAGATTTAATCAAATATAGTGGGTCCAGTAGTGGAGTGAGTGAATTCTGTATGTATGCAGGTTATGGAAGACTCCTGGATCCAATCATGTTGATTTTGATGGAAATATGATCTTAGAAACCCATATCTTTATTGGTTCAGTGGTTCGACTTGTCAATAGAAATGTGAGTCATAGCCAGAACACAAAATAGTGAAATTTGCCAGGCTTTGAAATATGGTCAGGGATTATGATTATGGAGATAGAGAGATCAGAAATGAATGTCATGGTTTCTCCTCAGCGTTCTCATGTTTGTGTTCAGTAGGGCTCTTTTGTTGACATTTGTCCTGGATTTCCAGTAATTATTGAACCTCACCTGTCACAGTCACATGGTGCCAATTGTATTCACCAGCATCTTGTTGACTGCGGCTTGTAGCCTGTGGACTAGTTCAGTCTTTATCATGCATCTCTTTAGTTTACTGTTGTTCTTCTAAACTGTTTTAGTATGACTTGTCTTGTGTTTCCTGATCTGTTTAGTTCCTTAGGCCAGTTAATTAGCATTAGCATTTGCCTTAGCTTTAGCGTCCTGTAAAAATTATATGAGTCTTCCAAAGAAATATTTTGGGAGGGTGCAAAATGTGAAGCAAAGGCTGGTGAATTGGCAGGAGCGAGAAAGCATCAAGGTGCTGAAAAGGCACAAAGAGAGCACAGAGCCCAAGGAGGAGGCCAATAGCGCAACTACAGCCACACTGCCTGCTTCACAACCCTGTTATGGTTGACAAGATGCTATCCTACTCCAGGTACAAATAATGCCCTGTATCATGCCAAAATATGTCTGAATCAACGACATACCCATAATATGCCCTGTCCCATGCTATGTTATATCTGAACTACGCACTGCTCTGCCTGATGTATGCTGTTTGTGCTAGAGATATGCCCTGTTCTTCCTGAATCATACTCTGTAAACTCCCAGCTAGCCCATGACCATCCCAGAGAAGCATAGCTGTGGCACAGAAGATGTTCCGCTGTCCCTAACACTGCCAAGTGACTTTAAAAACAGTGTGCTTTTACCAACACCTGCCTTCAAGTATGTGGTGCTCACACTGACGGCTCTACACCACAGCTTCATGCTGTTCCCATCACCTGGCTTTGGGGACACCATACTGGTGCCATCACTTAAATTTATGGATACCATGCTAACCACTTTTCAGTGGCTTGAAAAAATTGTTTCTGTCACATGAGACCTGCAAGGCTTTGAGGATGATGTGCCATCACTACAATCTACCACTCCAAACTCAGGCCTAGTTCTGACCCTGTGCCCATGCCAAGTCCTGGAACTACTCCGGGATCAACCTCAGACCAAGTCACTCTGCCAGGTTCCAGTCTAACACCCATGTCAAGCTCCCACCCAGTCATCATATTTGTGTCCCTGTCCAGAACTTATCCCTTGCTTCAGCTACCAACCCTAATGGTGAAGTCAGCCCCACCCAGTCAGTGTTTTCACATCAACACCAAGGCTCGCCAATTTGTGTTTAAAATCACACTGGTCCAGCCCTTGCTTCCACATCCAGACTTACCAATAAGAAGGGGAGAAGGGATTGCGAGGGATTGTAAAGGCGTCTGTTGTGCATTTCTCATGTGCAGGGAAGTGTGACTGTAAGGGAGAAAAAAGAAAGGATAAAAGTTAAATTGAGAAATGGAAGGAGAATGGAAGGTGGTGGGGGTGTGGGGAGGCAACCAGTCCCTGGATTCACAGTCAAGTAGTCAGCTCTTTAAGTGATGCTTCCCTCCATTGGCCAGGTGGCAAACAGCTCCAGCACCACAAGATCGTCTACATCTTGTGCCACACTTCTCTACCAGCAAATGATTGCTAAATCATCTGTGGAAGCTGCTGGGCCACCAGCTGGGCATCCCCCGACAATAGCGGCATCAGACAGACCACCCACTGCAAGCATGTCCAGCCCAGAGATCGATTAATGCTTCTGGGTCCTCCAGCAGCCCACCTTGGAAGGTATGATATGGAGCATGGTTAGGGCAGTCGTAATCAGTGTTCGGGGACATTACTTTTTAAAGTAACTAATGACATTACAAAATTACTGTCATTAAAAAGTTATCAGCTACATTACAGTGTTACTATCTGATAAAAGTAACTGGTTAGAATTAATTGAGAAAAATGAAAACTCCTTTGCGATTCCTCATGCATGTTGTTTTAGTCAAGACCTTTATAATTATTCTACCATCATCACTCATACCCCTATCTCACCTATGCGGTTTGACTCGCGGTGAGGTGTAGTGTTAGGCACCATGAGCAAGTGACTGCCCGATGTCCTGCAAAGTTCTGCAAGGTCCGCGAGGGCCGGCAAAAAAAATAAACATTTAATTTTTCAGTAATCAGTTACATTACAGCATTGCTTTCTGATTAAACATATATAATTTTTCGTGTGGAAAGATGGAAACGTAATCACTGTGCCAAAACTCGCGGTGAGTCATGATTACCTGTATTTACAGCCACCCCGAAAAACTGTGTAGGTGAGACAGGGGTAACAGTGAATTTTGGCCCATAATCTGTTAACTACTATAACGGCAGGAATAACAGAGGGGGCGGGTTATCGGGGCGGGGTTTGTAGGACGACTTTTTCACACACACACTAACGGAGTGACTGCTGTCTGATTCACGGATTACATAAATTGTCTGACTAATGGATTACATTTTTGAAAATATAACTAAATAACTGAGTACTTACATGGTGGGCCAAATAATACTTTTTTTTTAAATGTAACAAGTAATCTATTACTCGTTACATAAAAAAAAAAAGTATTATTTGTATTATAAGTAATCCAAGTACTCTAATGCGTTACTTTGTAACACGTTACACCCAACACTGGTCATAATGTCTAATAATGGGGGAGTGAAAGGGCAAGTAAAAGCCAGGTTTTTATTATAGTAATGTTTCAAACAAATCAAACATGGGTATCACAAGTCAGTATCGGGTCACGGGCAAATCAGCGTGCTGATATTCTGTTTGCTGATCATCACATTTTATAACATTTTGCACAAATCACACAAAATTCTCATTGATATAATGAAAACAATTTTATTTAAACATAATATTTGTACTTTTTGTCACTGGTGTATCTCAAAGGTGGTTGTCAAGACGCCAGAGCACTATTGCTTTCTATGGAAACAAAACTAAGTTAAAGCTCCTCTTTCTCTTCCTGGGCAATAGTGGGAACCGTGGCAGTTGGCCAAGCTGGTTTAGGCACCACTGAGCCTTTCTTACACCCACCAATGTAATAACAACCCACAAACGCAAATACAAACGTAATAAAAATTTGCAGCTTTTAATGTAGTAATCCCACAATTGTAATAAACGTCCCAGAAATGTTATGTTTTGTTTGTCAGAAGTTATCACAGTTTTGAAAGCTGAAGCGTTTCACATTCCGACAAACGTAACAAATCCCTGCAAATGTAATAGAACCGGCTATTATGTTTGCAGAAAATTTATTATGCTTGTGGGATTATTATATTAAGTTTGTATTTTGTTTATGGTTTATTACATTTGCGGGCTGTTATGTTGGTGGATGTTAAAGGTTTGTATGAAGCTGAAGGACCCATGTACTATCACTGATGATGTGTCTAAGTAGGGGGGAAGGCAAGACACACAAACACACACAGCCCTGTGTTACTCAACTCTCTCTCTCTCTCTCATGGCTCTTATTTCTCCCCTCTTTGTCCTCATAAATAAAAACACTTGTTTATCAAATCACACATACTGTAGGTAGATCCTTACCACTCCACCCTCCAATCATAAACTGGCACTTGACTACTCATCCCTTTATTGTGTTTGTTTGTGTTTGTTAAAAATATGCTTTTGTTGTCCTACATACAGTAAATTAGAAGTTACTGTTCATGAATGGCAATATCTAATAACAAAGGTGATGTTCACTCATACAGTAGTCATGTACACATACTAGAAATAAATAAATAAAACATAGATAGATAGATAGATAGATAGATAGATAGATAGATAGATAGACAGATAGATAGATAGACAAATAGATAAATAGATAGATAGATAGATAGATAGATAGATAGATAGACAGATAGATAGATAGATAGATAGATAGATAGATAGATAGATAGATAGATAGATAGATAGCACAGCTATATCAGATTTTGCATTCTTACTGAGCATACATTTGTAGTTATTTTGTATTCATAATAGATTTTTTTCCCCTGATTTCTCGGATATGTGTATTAAGATTAATAGAGTTAGCTCAGTGCTTGTATGGTATGGTGAATTATCTGGAAAAAAAATGAAATTGAAATTTTGATTTCTGCATAATTTCTATAAGCCCTTTCCCCTCCAAATCATTTTTTCCCCTTTCAGAACTAATTGCTGTAATTAATTTGTATGAACTATATTCAATCCAAGTTCTTGTTATACTCTGGTCAGGTTATTAGTGAAGTGTGAAATCAATTTAGCGCTCTCAGTAGAGGGGAGAAAAGAACATGAATCAGAGTTTTGTAGTCATTTACTGCTGAACCGTTGTGATTACTGTGTAACAAATCACAGCTTTTCTACAGATATGATCAGACAGTTAAAAACAAAAAATCTATCTATCTATCTATCTATCTATCTATCTATCTATCTATCTATCTATCTATCTATCTATCTATCTATCTATCTATCTATCTTCATGTAAACAGGAGAGAATCAGCAGAACACTGAATATGGACACACATCTCGCTCAGTCATACAGAAAACAAATCATACAGAATAAAAAATGAAATACAAGAAAATACAAATGTATGATTAAAGAAAAGAACAAAAAAAAATGGCTTTGAGAGTAATGTTTGGAGGAAAGGTTGAATAAGTAAGGAAATAAGCAAATACCGGGCATGCTGTTAGAAAATAATAAGTAAATTCTTAAGGAGGGGTATAATGATAAACCAACAAATTTATTTAAACTGGTCATGCTTCATCAAGGAAAGAATTCTGAAGTCATTAACTTTGGATGCATTCTGTAGTCTTCACAGCCTTTTGGTGTTGTCATGTGCCATGCTATGTGCCTTCTTTTTATGAATGTACTAATTTATTGTAAGGTTTCTGATCTCTACGACTGGTCTCGGGCTTGTTCAACGTCCTTTTCTTTCTCTATGGACCACATACAATATGTACACATTTTCCCGCTCATACACATTTCCATACTTTTCTTTTAATTTTGTGAATGCTGCTTTGAGACAATGGCCATTGGTTAAAAGCAATGTTTTTTTTTTATGTGAATAAGCGAAGTGAAATACTGAGTTCTCATGAGGAGCAAATATGTGCAATCAACACCATATCCTTTATCTTCTTAATTTGTCATGAAATAACTAAGAACCAGACCAAAAACTGGCCAGAGAAATTCCTTATCAGTCAGTTATCCAAATTAATTTTGAGCCTGTGAAAATGTCTATCATTTATAAATGTTTAAAACAATGTTTTAATTAGACGAGTTGGATTAAGGTTGACAATTACTATAACACTTCTGTCACATCACGATTACTCCATTTCAAATCCATCATTGTGTACAAAGTAAAAAAATATGGAAACTGTGTAACTGTACAGATATTTATGGAACTGACTGTTGCATTTAGTGTACAATACATCTTACTTGACAACGTCTCAACAAACCCATCAGTTGTGAATGACTTTGTAAATAATTGCAAAGGGTTTTAAGTATACAGATGAGTCTGTTTCAATATGGGCATCATTTGTAACATATAAAAATAAAATGAGGATGCACTATGGCCTTGCAGACACAGGGGCATATATTTATCAAGTGAGGGGATGAATTGCACTCTCTCCACCTTGCCAATCGAATGGATGTTGTGTTCAGAGGCATAAATAGAGTTTGAGAGTGATGTAAACATTTGTGGTGTTACCTATATTTACACTTTGTATTGCAGTGTGCACGTACCAGGCAGAGAATTTAGACAGATGCAAGGTGAAAAAATACATTGCTGAGTGCAACTGTGGGAAAAGGTAATGGGAAAGAAAAATTGGTGGGTGAGAAGTATCAGTGTTCTGGGAGATCTGTGGAAATATGGGTGTTAGAAGTGGAGCTCATCAATGCTGTATGGATCTGCCATGTAGCAAGTTGGCTCTTCATGTGATGCGCAGCATCGAAGGGACAGAATCTCTTTCAAGGAGACTAGATGCAATAGATGATACAGGTTAGTGCGCAGCATACAGTAAGACTCATGTTAGTTTTTTAATCCTCTTGTATCTCACATGTTCCTGACTTCCCAGGACACTTCTTGAGGAGAGTGAGGAATCATGGATGTACCACCAGTTGGGCCTCATGAGCCCCACCCTGATGTCATGCTGGTTTCCAAGAGATAAAGAGCAAAGGGTTATTCTGGCACTGATGTTTTGTATTTTAGCCATCCATTGAAGCAGACCATGATTAGTCATTAGGGGGAAATCCCACTCTTCCAGACAATAACACAGTTCTTCTTTGTCCCACTCGACAAAAAATTGCAAAATTCTTTTCTACAGAAGACAATTTATATTCACATTAAGATTCATTTTTTGCCATAGAACTCTTGAGAGGGCAGTGCCAAAGCCTGTTTCTAAGTAATCTGAATGAACATTGAAGGGCCTTTCCACAGGAAAAGGAAGCTTGTAGGTATTATTCTCAGGGCCTGGAGGACCTTCTCTCTGGTATCCATCCATCTCACCCAGGCTTGCTTCTCATTTTTGTCAAAGTAATTTAACTAAGAAAGAGAAATCAAGCACAAAGATGCCAATATTAACCAGACAGCCCCCAAAATACATTAATCTGGTGCATGCCAGTTGGTAGGGGTACTGTCGAATGGCTTCAACTTTTTTCTCTTGCAATTTTACCAGGCAGTGGGTAATCCTGTATCCTAGATAGTTAGCCTCAGTCATCCCCAAGGCTAGGGTTTACGGTGAGTCCAGACTGGTATATCCCTCCCAGGACCTCTCTCAGGTGGTGGAGATGATACAGTATGTCTACGTCTGAGCGAGTAAGAGGTTGAACAGGAGCATAATGACATCTGTTAGACATTGGAAAGTAGCTGGGACAAAAAGGAGGCCAAAGGGAAGAACCCTTTAGTGCCAGAGCATGGCCGAATCCTTCTGCCTTCCATACCAGTGAGTTGTTGGGCAATTAGTGAAAAGAGCTGCAAAGGTTCTATCCATGTTCTCAAAAGGTTAATGTGGAATATTTGTGTATCTCTGAGGTTACTGGGTCATCTTCCTGTGGTTGATGGTCATCATCCTGTGTCTGTTCCCGGCTGCATTCTTTCTCATCAACATCCTTCCTCAGCATAGAATTGAGGGTTTGATTAAAGCATTCAAAGCATTTAATAAGATCACTGGTATGGGCCAGTAGACCATGATTTGGATCTGATTTACTTCATGCAATCTGCTTTATTATCAGCTTTGAGAGATCTGGCCTATGTGCCGTGGTACTGTGGAACCCAGGCCTCGCTGGGGTTGCACTGGGTTCCACCTACTGTAAACTATGCAGTCTTCTTGCTCATGGTGACAGAGCACTGTTGTCACAGTGTATTACTTAAAATGTTGATATGGACAAGGCAGCACTCCCTTGAGATTGTGAAGGACTTATAACTACTTCCTACACAAAAACTTATATGCACGGACTTAGAAATTTTCAAATGAAGCATATTTCCACATAGTGCGGGGAAGAGGAACTCTTCATGTGCAAGTGTTAATATATTCATATGAAATATATTCATAGAGAAGACAGCTTATTAAGTTTTTAATAAATAGTTGCACCAAATATCATCCAAATTTGAAACTTACTATTTATAAGCCTGTGCAATAAGCAAAAAAAGAAACATAAATCTGTATGTTTATATTTGTTTATTTACATAAGGGCATATTTGGGGAAGGCATATTTGAGGGGAAGAATATATTGCCTCATGCCTTCAGAGCTACAGTAGATGATGCATTGCAGACTTATTAACGATCCTCAGGTCAAATTTAAGTTTATATCTCTTAATTTGTAAAGTTATTACAACTGTGGTCTAAAATGCAATAATGGAATTATTGAACATAGATGCTATCTTTCCAAAGAAGAGGAAGAAGCGTTCAGCATGGGATGTTTTTTTTCCCTTGTTGTTCCTGTGGTATGGCTGTTGGTTTAGTATGGTTTGCACTAATGTTTTGTAGTTGCATATAAATATGAATTTGTGTATGAAGCCACAGTTAACCTCACTGCGGTTAAATAACAAGAATCGAATGTTCTCTGTTGATAAGTTGCAGTTGTTTGTTAAAAGTGAATAGAGGTGGGATAGAGTATTAGATTAGTTGTATAGCTCTAGAATTTTTAAACGATGCAAAGAAAAATTATCCACCAAACGCATTAACTTAACAATATACACAACACACATTTACAGATTAAATCCCAGGTCAATTTTAAATTCTTTCCTTTTCTATTCAACAGTTGGATTTTACACACTGAAGCCTGATGTCGTCTGGATGCCTATTAAAGAAGCACTATTTTTTTCTCTCAAATCTTTTGTTATGTATATTAGGGCTATTATGTAGTTGTGAAAAATGTTAGATGATGAGAGACGCACAGAGCAAGGACCTCAGTGGTATTAATATTCCTCTGGCATCAAAGATATTTCCCTGGAGGGCCCCCTTTAGGCCACACTGTTATTAGCGTGACTCTCCATTATCTCTTGCTGTACTTGATATTAAGACAATAATGGAGGCTGTGGGATTATAGGCAAAAAAAAAAAAGAGAGGCAGCAAATTTAAAAAAAAAAAAAATAATTCAGAGAGACAGGGATGAATGAGGGGAGGAGTATTAAAAGCCAAGGGTGCAAGGAGAATGTGCAAGGTGCTTTCCAGCATAAAAAGAAAGAGTTAGGTAGAAATAGTTTAATTTTAGCTTGGTTTATTCATTGTCAAAAATGAAATATTCCTCTTAATATTAAGCATATAGCCCTCTTTGCTTGGGGAGAGGGAAAGTTGTTCAGTGCATTTAGACCTCGCATTTTTACATGTCAAAAACTAAATACTATATAGTATCCCACAGTATGTTTGGCTTTTTTACTATTAGGCCTTGTTAAAAGTGATCTAACACTAAATGGATAAAATCTAAGCAATTCAATAAGCAGGAAGCAATTCATGTAGATTACTGAAAAGCATGGTACAAAATCCATCTAATGAACCTGTGTGCAAAATAAGTGAAAATCTGCAGTAATATCCATAGGACAACTGTGCCATAGATTATAAAATATATATGAATTATCTATTTATATTACCTCATTTCCACTTTTTTTTTTTTTTTTTTAAAACCTGGCACAGTACTTTAGCCCCACTTTAACCTGAAACATCGTTTCATTCCTATAACCTTGTTTAGGATTGAAATTTAAGGATCCATTTAAAACGACTGCCACCTGACCCTCTCATTACAACTTCAAACCTGTGTTTGGCTGCTGCTCTAAATTAAGCTTAGCATGGGTATTGTCACTCTCACCTCTCTAAATACTCCTCAGTGGGAAAAAGGCACAGCAACAGCACAACACCAGGTTAGCTCCTAATAGGAGTGCCCTTGACATAGTGCATGCAGAATGTGTGTTCAAAGCTGGCCAAGACATGTAGCACGGGAAGTGGTGATGGCTCTGATAAGGTTAGCTCTGGGTTGAGACACTCACACTAGGAGTAAATCACTGCTTAATGAGAGAAAATGTCTGTGCGCCAGGTTGTTTTTCAGGCTAAATATGGGGAAAGCTCCTTGCCCTGAACAATCATATGTCTCTGGGCACTTGCACTCCTCCTCCTCTCGATGCGACTCGACACTAAACCCACTAGTAACATTTTTAGCGGAGTGACACAGAAATCATCAAAAACACATAGGGCACATATAACATGTTTTTTAGGGTTTTTTTTCCCTGCTATGAGGCAGTGGAATAGACTAAAGCTGCAAGAGTAGGTATGAGTGATTGCAGGGGTTAGCAAATGGCCAAATCTGGCCTGCATTGTAAAATGTATACACAAGTCCACAGTTGAAACAGGAAACATTTCCTTTCACATTAAATTTCAATTCTTAAATTAATGAATGAATAATCTATAATACTAAATAAAATGCCTGAATGTGAATAACTACAAAACAAGATGAGATTTAAGTCTCTTCTTTGTTTGCAAACACTGATTATGATTTAAATAATCAAAAAAAATGCACAAAAAAAAACAGTAATGTAAAAGGTTTGGATGAATAAAATTGTATGCGATTCAATAATTCATTGTTTTTAGTTTATTGTGGTATTAAGTGTGATACCAAAGAATCACAAAAGAAAGAAAAGTTAGACATAGGACTGTTTTCACAAAAATCCTAAAGCAATGAAAATGGGAAAACAGGTCAGGTCCATAAGTATTTGGAAAGTAAACCAATATTTGTATTTTTCTTTCTGTACAATACAACAATGGATTTAAAATGAATCAAACAAGATGTGACAGAACGGTAGACTATCAGGTTTAATTCAAGGGGTTTAACAAAAATATTACATCAACAGGCTCAAAAAGTCATATAAAAAGACACATTTATAAAAAAGAATTTCAGTCAAATCGGATTACATGTTTTTTTGTAGTGAAATGTATCTGAACCTGTTTTCATATGTGACAAAAATCAACACAACTTCATATTATTTATGATCGCCTCCTGCATGCTCATGTAAGGGTGCATTGAAACCGATTAATGGTTGACTCAGCTGTTTGCCTCCTTTCTGTCTGGTTGCAGAAAAGCTTCTTGCGTTCCACGTCACAGGTTTCAGTTAGAAAGCTACAGAGAAGGGCTGCTCCTTTTCTTATCTTCCTCCTTCAGACTCAGTCACTTCTTACAACCTCAACCTGAAATAGAACCACAGCCATTAGAGCATGTTTGTCAATTGCCCAGAAAATAGGAAATGACAGGCCATGTCCATCTTACATGCAGAAATAGACCACTTCCCCTCCCCAATGTCATCTAATATCATTATTACCTCTCAAATGCACTGTGCCAAATGTATCATTCGGCTTTTAAGTGCCAAGAATTTTTGACATGAGAGGCACTGTTCATGAACAAGATGATGGCTTTGACAGATTATAAAAACATTCAGCATTTTCTTATAAAAATATGAATGCTGTGTTGTGTATTTTTTTGTTGGTGCTGTTGGTGTTAAAAAATGGAACAGCAAGGAGTCTTACTCATACCATGTGAGGTAAAGTGTGCACAACCTAGGCAGCTGACTTACGATTGGTTCATGAAATGACTCTGATGTAAAAAAGGAAGAAAAAAAAATCATGTTGCTCTGAGTTGTGGGTGCTCCCTAGCTATCATGTGCAATCATGTTGAGGAAGATATATTTGTCTAGAGCACAGCAGGAGACTGCATGCTGCCCTCCCTGGCTGGTGCTGCATCAAGAGTCCCACTGCGTGACATTAGACCCAAAGCGGGTGGGCAGAGGAGGGGTGGTTGGGGGACTAGGGGACATGAGCAAAACTCTCCAACAAATTAATTCTGAGGGTTTTATTCCAGGACTGTGGCAGCGGGTAGGTGCAGACCTTTTAAGCACTATCATAGCTGTCATACCGAGGCACTCATACTGGCATGGCAAATATCACAGGGTCCTGAATCAACACAAGCAGCAAGGAAGAGAAACAGTTTGCATTTAACCTTCCCTGGGCCTCAATTTCCTCAGGAGACAAAGGCTGGCATGACTGCATTTACACCTGGGCTCAGTGACCAAGCTTTCTGACCCCATCATGAACCAGGGAGAGCAAACAGAATCATGGGGAAATTGGAATTAATAATGTAGGCCCTAATGTGTTTATTCAAGTCAGATTATCATTTCAATAAAATATGAACAGTGCAGATCAGGAGTTTCCTAAGATGGACGTCAGCCACTGAGCAAAAAAAAATCACAGAGCAGGTAAGAAGTCATCAGCCATATTATACCTTTTTAACTCATAAACCTTGCAGTTCTTCAGCCAGGTCACCAAACCAAGAGCAAATACATTACCACTAAATTATATATATATATAT
>QMIH01002441.1:22862-48657 GCA_003987875.1 Clarias batrachus | reverse complement strand
GCAAACACACACACACACACACACACACACACACACACACACACACACACACACACACACACACACACACACACACACACATTATAAAAAAGATAGCCCTAGTCACCCAAGATGTCCATCAACTTTTCATTTGTGTCCACTCTTAGAACATATGGCCCACAGGCTATAATCCCACACAAACAATAACACAGGCCCTCTGAGGGGTGACATGGATTCATTCCATTCTTCCCCTGATTCTGAAAGATAACTTGGTGATATCTGAGACTTCGCTGGGACAGATAAGCAAATAATAACATCCAGAGAAGAGCAGTTTTGGGGGGAAAAAAACTTTATTGCTTAAAAAAGTACAACTCTTCTACCTGCAAAAGACTTTCCTACAGTTTGAGAATCTGTTTGTTGCTGTATTATTACTTTATTCTAAAGCCACATCACAGAAAACAATATTTCCTGTGCAAAAGCCATTTTCTTGAGTCCCAGTTTCAATGGAATAATTAAAAAAAAAAAATCTAGGCCCCACAAACCTGTCAAAAATGTACAAATTGCCATTTATTTTATCAACCATTCACCTCAAATAATTTTGCTGTCAAATGACACCCCATTTAAGTCAGAGACTTCATTAAAGTAAATGGCTGCTTTTGCCTGAGCAATATAAACTTCTCACCTTACTTCCAGTGAGCAGCCTTTGGCAGAGTCTTGTGTGAAGGCAAGACTCTGATTATTACTCCCCTCACATCTGACAGCGTCATTATCCATGTGTTCCCATTTGATGACTCCCAGTAAGGCCCTTTCAAAGGCTCATGGGTACCTGGAGTAGGAGCATTTAATGAACAATGTTTCAAACAAGGATATATGAAGGCAGCTACAGTGAGGAACAGGGCTCTGGTGGAAAAGGTATGATTGTAATTACCACTCTGGACCTGTCTCACAGGGCACTGAATAAAGATGGCAGCCAGCGGCGACAAATGGTGTACAGTTTTCCACTGTGAACTCTGAGTGGGGTGTGCATATTTTGTTGCCTATGCATAATTGAGTACTTACGTGTCACTAAATCTTTCTAGCACTTAATCTCACTCTCTCAAGCCAGCGTTTTAGTGGGCCTAATCCAACAACCTTAGTCTGAGCTGTTTGGTTGACCAAAAAAAAAAAAGAAGTTAAATTCCAGGTATACAATCATATTATACTGATTTTACGGTGTGAGTTTTCACTGATAATAATTGTTGTTCAAATTTGAGTGAATATAATATTTATGAATGGGACATCCTAACAGATGTAATAAATGCTTGTGTAGATGTGGGAATGTGCACAAGCAGAAAGCTAATGATTTCAAAGGAAGCTTTATTTCTCTTGAGTCCTTGTTTATGACTGAAGTCTCTCCTCCATCACTTCTGTGTAAACTTTGCACATGAGCAACACAGCAAGGCAAAGCAGTTTTACTTCCTCAGCAAATGGATAGTATCTGTCAAAGGGGGAAGTCTGATTAACTCATTAAGAACTGCCGAATGTTTAATTGATGCACAATTATGCAAATGTTATTGCATTTCCATATTCTTACCCAAGAAGCATTAAATACATCTCATTGAAACTTTAATTATTTACAACTGTAAAGAGGAAATTTCTCACTGGGTAAAAGAGACGGAAGAAAACACTTCCTTCCTCAAGGATGTGAATCAGTGTATTTAGTATAAGTATTTCATGTAAGCAACAATTTTTTTTTTTTTTTGCTGCCTACCACAAAATATAAGCCCATTTTAAGCAGTTCTTGCTCATATCTTCATTCCGCTCAAAGTGACATTTCCTTTGTGTTTTCACGATCCACCAATAATACCCAGTTAATCAAACGTTCAGGATCATAGATGACAGCAAGAAGTAAAACATGCTCTGTGGGTTGTGCAAACTCCTCTACATGTGAATGTGAATTTCCTATATAGTTGTCAGTTTCATCTGTTAAGGAACCCAGGCAGTCTGCTCTATCTGTGTCCAGTCAGTAACACATGGAAGGAGAAGAGCACTCGTAGACAGAAAACAGCGAGTTGTCTGGATGCCTGCCATCCAAGGCACCCCATCATATTCCTCTCCTGAGGGCTTGGTTCTGAGCATCACATAATCCCGATTCTTATCCCCAGAAAAATTAGATATTCTGTTTGATAAAGTTGGTGAGATTGGAAATGCAGTATAGCCGTTCTGCCATCAGCTGCTGATGAGGTGCTGAGGAAATGGCAATGAGTGCAGCGCTACATCCTCAGAGGCCTCTGGGCAATCAAATAGTTTAGGTAAGAAGGAATGCATTTTTTTTTTTTGATACATTAGTGTTCATGAGAGGATAGGAAAGTGACATGGCTCATGTGTTATTTTTTAATTAAATAATTTGCTAATTTGTTCACCACTGTGCACGGTTAGCAGATGTATGCCATAATTTTATAGTCAGCAAATTTGCACATCATTTTAAATAAACCAACATGCAAATTAGAGTCGGCTACATTAGCTCATGGTGTGTTGACTTAATTATGTCTATGGTGATCTGCTACCTGTTTATGGATGCTTCTGATTTAAAATTTTTGTCCATGCAAGTATAACCCTATACTAGAAATTAACAGTATAAGCATTCCAGCTGGTTGAGTCTGATCTATCTATCTATCTATCTATCTATCTATCTATCTATCTATTTATCTATCTATCTATCTATCTATCTATCTAACTATCTCCCTTGCTTATTCATGGTAGTTCATCTAGAAATAAAACAATTTACTTCAATCTAGTTAACAGTACAAGCACCTTTGGCAGCCATTTCGTCAATCATTTCATCCTCACAGATTCAAGTTGTCCTGCTCTGCTGGATGCATCTTGAATTCGACCTTCACACAGGCAAATAACAGAGCTATGGGCCAAATGTTCAACTCAGTAAGATTGCCACAAATGAAAGTGTACAATGTCACTAAGTGTGAAAAACTCAGAGTACACATTTTTTTTTTTTAAGAAAATAAAAATCCTTGGTTGGCACAAACTTGCTGCGAAGAGGATTAAAAAAAAAGTCCAGAGATACAAGAAATCACCATGACAACAGAATTAGATTAGAGAGGTTAATGTGATCTCCAATATGATTATCTCAGATGATATATGATTAGATGAGATTAAAATAGATGATATTACACTTTTATTAGATTTATTTATGGCATCATCTCTGTAGTTTACTTTGGTTCTTTAATGAAGGGGAGAGAATTTGAAAACAATGGAATTACATGAAATAAAATCAGTCCTAATATGTAGAAGGCACACTCTTCTGTCAGCACCAATCAGTGTAATAAGTAATGAAAATGTGAACATTTTTCTGCTATTTCATTTCCCCCTAAATTTGCATTAAACATATGATCTATAATAACATAAAGTTTTAAAGAGGGTGCCATTCATTCACTATAATGAAATGTGAAAGCCTACTTCTCTATACTGCATTTAAAAATATATACTTTGCCTCTTTCTACATATTGTATTAACTGAATCGTATGAATATTACTTTATGCAAGGTCTTAAGTAATCATACCTGATGATAAAAAGATGATGTTTCTCTTGAGCAAATAATATTTCTGATGAAATAAGAGAAATGCTGTGTAGTCCAAATGAGACACAGCTCCCACACCTCTTATGTACGGTAAATAACAGCACACTTACTGTACACTTCATCATACTGTTGTTGTTGTATGACTAAAGTTGTTTTAATGATTATGGTATAGAAGTTATTTAGTAGCTATTCTTGCCTAGTACGCAGTACAGTTACACTTAGATTATAAACCACTAACAACAACCAACAGGAAAAGAGCATCTGCCCTACCTTAGGAAATCTAGAAAAAATCATAGATATGATCTAATTAGGCATGTTTTCATTTTAGAAAATATTTACTCCTGGCTCATGAATTAACAAAACCATTGGCATTGAACTAACAAAAACATTGGCTTCTTGTTTAATAGCTAGAAAAAAGACACAATGAAAAGCATGATAAAATAGGCTACACGTTGATTATGATTTCATATGTTTTACTATATACTTTTCATGCAAAAAATAGGACATTCTGCTTCCTGTGCTAATTTCTAAGTTGAAAAACAATGCGAGGTAGCCATATTGTTAACTTAAACATGATAATTAGCTACTGCTAGGAGAAACAGTGACAAAGCCATATATTGTCAACATACTGTATGAGATGTTCATTAGTTAGATGTTTATCTAAATGCTTGACAACTTGGTACTGTATTTCTATATTATTGTGTTTTTTTTTTTAATTTGTTTCTTGTTAAACTGTCTCCCTTTTATGCTACTTTCAATTACGTTTGACAGCACTCCACCGTTCACAATTTTCATTTTTCGCCTCAAACAAAAATGCACGTCTTTAATGATGTTTGAAGTTAAAAGGCTTTATTCATGAAACTGGCAGACAATACCAAGTCATCAAACAAGTCTGTGGTCGGAAAGAAAACAAGCAGAGTGTCAGGCAATTAACAAACAGGCAAATTCAAAATTCAATAACACTGAATGTGAATCGACCAAAATATCATGAACACTGATAACAACTTTGCATACCAGGTATGAATACAACGAGCAATACTTTGCATTTGGAAACTGGAGTCCATTATCATAATTATGGTGTCCGCATGCTAATGGAAAATCCCATCTCAGACAGGACTGTACTCAAGAAAAACTTGCAAATGCATAAACTCCGAGCAATAATTTGGATCATTACTATCAAGAAAACTATCAAGAAAAACTATCAAGAAAATCAGAACGAATCCTCTGGTAAGCTACTCAGTTTACATTATCACTGCTTAATATTTCTATATATTTTGAACTTTGTTCACCAGTTCTGAATATGGCCCAGAGCTTGCATTCAAAGTCCATTATACTGTACATGTAGAGCTACAGTAAAAGGAAAAGCTGTAAACTGTCAATATAGCAGTAGAACAAGGTGTTATGTGAAGCAGTGACCAGCACAATAACAGGAGACGGTTTAGAATTGAACCATGGCCTGGTATAGATGCCTATTATAGATAATGAAAAAAAAAACAAAGCAGAGCTTGTTCACTAATCTGGACCGATCATGGAGATAAGTGACTCACTGTGTTATTGAGACACACAAGGTGATGGAGTTTGTCGCATCATTTAATTGTCCATCGCATTACGTAATATAAAAATGTTTTGGGAAAGTAAAACAACCTGACAATGTGACTCTGGAATTATTGTGGAGAATTTAAGCTGTAAGTGAACCCAGAAATCAGTGACCAACCGACTGATGTCAGAAAGATTGGACTTAGCTCATATTTTCGATCTCTAGTGTATCTCCTCTTGATGTTTGGAGTCTTAGTCTTCATGTAACATCTGAGCTTGGTTCCTTTCTTGTACTTTTATAATCTAACTCGATAACTTTGACGCAAACTGAAATGGCAGATTATATGGCAGGTGTATTGACAATGCATTGTTTGTCACATTTAGACCCCCCTTGTAATTTGTTTCACTCCTCTACCTCACATGATTTTCATGAAGAGTTTGACAGCTGGCTAATTAGTTAAACCAGGTGTACAGTGCGCACAGAGAGCACTGATGTACATGCAGCTTGTAATTATTTTTTGCATACAATACCTCATGTATTGTAGTGGCTTCATAAAGTGTTTGCACAGTCTTCTGCTGAGAGAGCAGATGGTATGGTAGCATGTTGAAGAAAGTAAAAATATGAAAGTCTCTGAGTTCATAAGGTTTGTTGACTCTAGCTTGAACTTTTGTCTGAGAAAAAAAAACAACAAATTTGGCTTCTACTGTGGAAGTGGTGAACCTAGCCTGCAGTGTCTAATAAGTACATAAATCAGTTCTGTTTGCTTTTCATCCATCTTTTTTCAAAAGCTCTACCAAACTTAGACTCAAGCCAAGAACAAGCAGAAGAAGCCCAGGGAGCCATGTATAGTAGGTGATATTATACGGAGAAAGTGTGTGGAAGGTTATTACATTAATTGTCTTTGGTAATGCTTTACATTAAGGATTTCTTATAGTAACAATGCGGGTTTTTTTTTTAGAAAAGTTTTTCAACATCTTATGTAGCCTACAGTTGTCAAATTCAATATGAAACAGGGTGGCAGAATGTAGCCTACAGTGTGAAAAAAAATGGCATTTCAAACCCAGTCAGCTGTGATTATTTGTTTTCCACTGACCTTAGAGCAGATTGTACACAGTACGCTGTAGGTTGGGCCACAGACTCAACGGCCATTACATTTAACACTTACAGTGTGCTTATTTACCAAAATAATGTACAAATACAGTAAATAATGCACACGGGTCAGATTGGGTGGGTTAAGGTTTAAGATTATCTTTCTTGCATGCTAGACACACAGAGAGTTTGCGCAAAGTAGAACTACACAATTACGCTTGGTGGTACACTAGCCAGTACAGTCCTACGCACCACACTACACTGCACAAGAATTTTCTAATACGTACACATTATTTGTCCCAACATAACATACTACAGAAATATTGAGTATAAAGTCAATATAGTATATTTGCAATTAAAAGTACTGGACTGGACTATTAGGTGGGATCCCTCTGTGATCCCATTGGGGGAACACGTTTATTTCAATTGTTTATTTGAAATAAGTCATGTGAGTATAATATGGATTAACATTTGTAGTTTGTCATACCAATTTCCCTGTTCTTATAATTGGTCAATTGGATGGAATTTACTTAATACTCCCACATGAGTGTCCTCATTTGTGCCTGCACTTCTTAATAGTATGTAATGTACTTGGGATAAAAAAAAATTAAACATTAAATAAAATCCTCCACAACAGGGGTTTGATGGTATTCTTAGTCTAATGAAACTAATGAACCAACAAAAGAATGTATTTATAGATAGAGACCATAAAGCACTTCTATAAATCGCTCGGGACAGAGGCATCTATCAAATTCCACAAATGTAAATGGACATAATTTAGATGCTTCTTTTTTTCATTCATCACTTTTTGCTTTAGTACTTGTACTTGAACAACTACAGTTGAGCTCTCGCAGGAGGCTTCACCTCTTTAAATCTTTGTAGAACATGCTGTATTTGCACTTGTGCCAACTTTTCTCTGTACACTTCTACACTCTGTACGCACTGAGGGAGAGCGAGCTGAAGACTCAATGTGACAACTAGGCTGATACTTCCCTCAAATCATTTATTTAACATTAACTGCTGAATTAAATTAGATTTCGTGTTTGCAAGTAAAATGCATATAATATAATAATTCATGCCAAATATAGGATTGATAAAACATAAAACAAGCCCTCCTTACATTCAATTTTTTATTTTTTCGTTCGTGAACTGTGAATAGAAATAAGACAACCAATCAGCACAGCAGTGGAGAGTCTTTTGTCTCTGGCTTCATACCTTGTTTTGAATGTAAGACAAGGTGATATCAGGACTGGCCCTCGTTAAGGCAAGAGGACAATCCTGACATGTGCTGACTAGATGTGTAGAACAAACATGTCTAGTAGTAGGAGGGGGGCTGCCTACAGAGGCTGGTTCACTGCCAGGTCCAAATTGCTGCCTGAAAGTGTCTCCTTGCCATATGGGTTTTGCTGTAGAGTGCTGAATAGGACCCAGTGCAGGTTAAGATGTGTCACATTTAGCTGGGGATTAATTGGTGCTGGGAATGGACCATGCCATCTGTGCAATCAGTCTGTTCTGTCCTAGTCCCCCACCCAATCCTGCATCTTTGTAGAGCTTGCAAGGCTTCCTTAATGCTACTTCCCCCAGTGCACAAAATAGAGCAGTGTGTGTGTGTGTGTGTGTGTGTGTGTGTGTGTGTGTGTGTGTGTGTGTGTGTGTGTGTGCCAATAAGTGTGTGTGTGTGCCAATAATAGACCACAGAAAATCCTCAAATTGATTATGTGGAAAAAATCATTTCTCTATAACTGTTTCTCTATATGTCTTCCTCCACTGCTTCTATCTAACCTTCTCTCTCTCTCTCTCTCTCTCTCTCTCTCTCTCTCTCTCTCTTTCTCTTTCTTTCTCTCTCTTTTTAGTGTTTTGTCATGGAACACATTTCCTTGTGCCAGTGTAAATATCAAGCATTTTGCCTTTCTAAGTGAAAGGTTTACTTCCAAAAAAATGTCTCAATATGAACTTTGTATTTATTAGCTGAAATTCACTTCATGTTGTACTGTATGATGCAGTATAGCTATATTATGTGTGCACAGTTAATAGAAATGTGTTTAGTACTTTTCAAACATTGCCAGTGCATCAATCATTTTAATGATTCCAAGACACAAATTTACACACAATTTTATTGAGATTTTAAATTTTAAATCCCATTTGAATGAGAAGCGTAGGCTATATTAGAGTATAACACCTGCCATGATGAATGAGCAGGAGAGAGCAGGAAACTGCTGTATGTTTCATCTGTATGGACCCAGCATACCTGTATGTATTATTCAGTTATAATTTGGCGAGGGTAAATACTGAATCATTTTATCCGTGCCATTTTAGCTTTACATTGTATCTTTTTTGAGCCAATAGCATCTATTCATAGTATAAATCATGTAAAGAGAACCATTTACATTTAATCTGAACAGAAAGGCTACAGACAAACTAGTGTCATCTGTTTTGTCAATAAATCAAAACAGGAAACTGAGGTCACTGAAAATTAATGAATGAATTTGTTATCTGCATAAATGTGAGCTCAAACATGGATACAGATTCTTGTTCATACAGTAGTCCAGTTGCTTTCACAATGACCACCATATATTATGAGCAGACCACAGTGGATGGTCCTATCAAAGGATTTAAAGTAACACATTTGTTTTGATACAACACTAAAATTATTTTAAGCTGAGGTGTCTCGACCAGTGGTGGCTGGTGGCAATTAAAATAAAGGAAACACATCTGTCTTAAGGTTTATATTAATGCCCTCATTCTAACATCGTTTCTATAGTAACAGCTCATACTGTACATAGGGACTTGTATTAAGGACACGTCACATAATCCCCACAAAGACTAATAATAAACACAGCCAATCAATTTTACTGTACCAAGACAGCCAAGAGGACTTTGTTTGCTCTCTGACTAAATTAAAATATTGGCTGTTGTCCTGCTCTTTTGTTTAATTTTTAGTCTATTTTCATAAGTATGAGCATCTAAAGTCTTTTCTAAAGTCTAGTCAACATTAACCCTGTCTGCCTATTTCTGGAAAACATGACAGCTAACTAGATTTAATATAGAATATAAATATACAGAAATTATTAAAAGCTTTACAGAACAATATACTTACAGTTTATTTTTTTTTAAAAAGTGCTTCAAGCAATTATGACTGGTGGGACAAATAAAGAGTGGACTGCCCAACAAACCATTTTATTTTATTTTATTTTATTTTATTTTATTTTATTTTATTTTATTTTTATTTTATTTTATTTTATTTTATTTTATTTTATTTTATTTTATTTTGTTTTGTTTTGTTTTGTTTCTTAATGTGCAGAATATACCTGGTGTAGTCCATGCATCTGGCTATGGCTCATCTTGAAAGCCTGTTGTCCAACGAGTCCAGCATGCAAATCTGTGATAAACTGCCAAAGATGAACGGCTGAGTGTCTGTTAGCTCTGTGTCAGGGGCTTCAAAGAAGTTTTCTACAAAGGCTATGATGTCCACTAAAACACTTTGAGTTAAATACTGTAACTGCAGTGAGATATTTGAATTCCATCAAAACTGATAAATAATATAGACACTTTGGTAAGATTTTCATTGCCTCATTTTGAGAATTTTTTGAGGTTGCTGGACTTCCAGTGGTCTCTACTACTAGCTAGGAAAAAATATCAAATACCAACAAGGTAACCTACTAACCACTTAATCCTTAACAATAAGTGTTACTATATATAGTCATTCCAGCTATTCTTAGCTAACTAATTAACTTATTCATAGAGATTACATATGATTTTAAATACAGTCATATCAGAGGTAAACTGTCTTGTGAAACTTAAGGTTTTCAAGACATGATCACCTGACATTGCTTGTGCAATGTACATTGAAACTACTGTAATATACCATGTATTGGACTCAGTAAGTTAAAAATATTTTTTCTTGTCCCCATTTAAATTAAATTAAATTACCCTGCCTAACCAAAAAAGAAATAATAATAATAATAATAATAATAATAATAATAATAATAATAATAAATATAATGCATGTTCTAATATTTTATTGGAAAACAGTGCTTTGATTTAACACAACATTATTTTCATCCACAGTTGCTATTTGTTTGTCTGTATGTCTGTCTGCCTGTCTTTTTTATTTGTTTTGTTTGTTTGTTTTTTATTAATGTAATGTTTACCCAGTCCCTGTATGAGAGGTTTCTACCAGCACCCCAGAAGTAACATCACAAAGCTGTCCGCATAATCACTAACCAAGAAATTTGAACATATTTTTCTACTCTTTGATACATTATAAAGAGCCCATAACCACAGACAAACCACTATAATCCACCTCCACACTACTTTTAATCAGTAACTATATTTTAAAATTGTAATCATGATCAAACCGTTTTGATACCTAGGATTTTCCACAGTGTTATTACTGTGGAGAAGTTTCCTACTGTATAGTGAACTCTGCCAAATACTGTATGCTGAACAAGAATTTCTTTCATTTTCTATGATCTCTAGATCTTATGATCTCGAGTACCGGATTGGGATCGCATTCAGGCATGTGGGAAAGCCTCCATAGAAAGTGATACAATCATTATGGAGCGCAAACACTTTCTAAACAGTGAACCAGGCAGATCTTTGTCCACAACAATAAGGTACATCATTGACAATAGGTAAGAAAAAAAAGTTGAAAACGTGTGAATTTACAATTATTTGCTGCACACATTATTTCCCTTAGTACCTGTAATCAGTGTACTCTTTAAATCACCTTTGGCAGAACGACAGGCATCTTAGAAGAACTGCTCCTCAGCTGAAATAAGAAATAAGCATTTCCAGGGTGAAAAGGTCAGGTTGGAAATTTGTACATATAAGTCATATGCCAGCACAGAGCAGATAGATGTCATCGCAAGATTAGGCATAAAAGGAGTCCAATTACAGAGCGGCAGGTGAGAGACAGCAGCCAGTTGAGGAGAATGAAAGTGAGTGAGGGTAGTAGTAATGAGGAAGAGTTTAACATTCTGTTTCTTGTTGAGGTGGTAAGGCATATTTTTGTTGTTTTAATTCATAAACTAATTAATTATAGTCTGCCAATTTATTATTTGTATTATTACCAATATTTTCACAGTTTTGAAAAGAATACATTAAATGGTAACTATTACTAATCATGTATTTAACAGCTATCCATTATGATCAAAATCAATTCAATAGATTAAAATGAAATGATTTATATGTGATTTTACAGTATTTGTTTATGAAAAAAGAGAAAAACAAACAACACACTTGGAAATAAATAGGTACAAAAAGTATTTAACAAAAATATACTTTCTGCATGAAAAGAGTCACCATTACAAGCCTCAATCAGCAAGTACTTAAGAACATTTGATTGGATAATTACTGCAGAGATTAATGTGTTTAAGAACACTTAAAGTGAGGAATCTTTGCTCAGATTCTTAAATGAAAATGATGTTCAAGATGTTCAATGTTTAAATAAAATCTTAACATATTCACCACTCCATTGTTAAATTAAAGTGCAATGTGAGGCAAGAAGAAATGAGGCATACTTTCATAATTGCCTAATTAGAATATTTTGGTGATTTTGATGATTTGGCCACTCACACCAGTAGCAAGCACAAGCTGTGTGAGAGGTCAAGCATGCAAAAATACAATTACAGGTAGTCCCTGACTTTCATTCGAGAACATTCAAGTTACGAATTTCCACAGATACGAATGGACAGCGGTTCTACCAGCATTCATAGATCTGAACAAATCGCGGAAGTAGCTCATGTGTAATGTACAATAAAATAGACACTGTTTTATGCACCAGTTTTCTAATATTTTGAGTGTGTAAGTGAATGTATAAAATGTTCAAAGTCTGGTATAGTGTATGCATGTGCATGTGGTGGTGAAATAAGTCGGCCTCACCAGTTTCAATGAATCAGTCCGGGAGCACAATGATAGAAAATAGCTGTCCTGTAAAGCTGTGAATATTTTAAATTTTGAAATCCTCAAGAAAACGGAATTCACAGTCCAATACAGTCGAAAACACCTCTGAGACAAAATCGTGTCCAGGATTCTCCTCACGATTTAAAGCTGCAGAGACAACAGTGTTACATTTCACAGTCCACTGGAAGATTCATTTCCTTGAGCGTGGTTTCGGTTTTTGGCAACATGATGGCAGTATGGGTAAAGGTGACAGATTTAGTATTCCTGTTGATAGGTTTGCTTTACATTGTATATTTGTGTCATAAGACTCACTTTGTTGGACTTAAGAACACATCCAACTTATGAACATGCTCCTGCAATGGAACTCGTTTGTAAGTCGGGGACTAAATTAACTAGTCACTCAAGAGAGTCCGAATGAGTTTAAAAAAACCCATGAGGTGAATTTATGAATGCTAAAGTTACGAGAACATTGATAAAGTAAGCATAAGGCTCATAATGCTTAGTATGATTTTCACATGACCAGTTTTAAATCAAAAAGCTTAAACAAATAATATCAATAAAAAATTAAAACACCAGCAATGCCTTGGTGTAGATCTGTGCGGGGAAAAAGAGTTAGCGACTTTGGGAAAACCCCATGAGTCTATTTACAGCAGGATTTTCAATACAAACCCATTTACTCTTGATTACCCAAATACTCCCCCCCCTCTTCCCCCACCACCACCATTTTCTTATTTTTGTCCTTAACACTTTTCAAATAGAAAATTGCATCCATGGTTCACAGCACAAAACAATTATGTTTTTCAAAGTAAATCTGCTTCTTCTTTCTTAGTCACATAATTTGTTAACCAATCAGGTAAGAGCTAAATTTAAATGTCAGCCTTAGATAAGTTTTTTTTTTAATTCAGCATTGCTCAGGTGGTGGAGAGAATCTTTTTCAAGGCTTAAAGGTTATTTCCTGCTATGTGGAGATGGCTCTTGTCATTAGGGCCTTTACTGACACATATGCTTCAGCATCCTTGCATACAAAGCTTGAAACAAGCTTTAGAACAATTGATGTTTACTCCCATAGCAGTGTTTAATTTGATAAAGAAACACACTCCTACTCTCATTTCTCCCTGAAATTGTTTTACAAAATTCCTTGGTGATTTGGTGTCATTTTCTATTTGAACAGGAAGATTTTCCACATCCATATCCATAAGAGCCATTGAAAACCATCGCCGCACAATTAAGCAGAGTGTACATTCTGTTCTTAAGGCCTGGACAGGACACAGATAGCAGCAGACGCTTTGGTATATAGGTTATGAGTAAACACTCAGTAAATAAGATCATCATGTAATTCAGGGTTGTTGTTCATAATCTAATGCATGGGCTTTTGTCGATGTTCTTCCTTCAGCGTGGCTCTATTCTCTAAGGCTTCGTTGTGGCAGCTGTCATGTGTCAATGACCTCAAGGATGGCTTTGTCTGGTGTAATAGGTGGTGTATAATAAGAGACTGCGAAGCACACAGCATGTTGACACGAGCGGCTCTCTCGCTAGCCGACTCCCCTGGAAGTCCTAATGCAGCAGGCAGAGGGGGATCTGGCTTGATTGCTATTCAGCCTGGCAAAATCTGGCCTCCCCGAAGCCTGCTTTCACAAGCAGCCCATGTGTGCTTTCAAAAATAGCTTATGATGCTTCAAGTAGGAAATTGAAAAAGTGCAGTAATCCCCACCCCTGTCTATGCACAAGCACACTTGTACACACAGACACGGAGCCTCTCAAAACACACACACACACACACACACTCACACACACACACACGCACGCACGCACGCACACACACGCGCGCGCGCACGCACGCACACACACACACACACACACACATACACACATTCAAACCTTTCACACAGAGCTATGAGACGGATTATACTCATGCTTAATCCCACCTTTGGTGTTTAGACTCTTAAACCTGACAGATGACCAGCTAGATAGAGAGAAATGAAAATTACCACACAGCACCCCCATTCTCTGTTATTGTATTATTGTATTATTTAATCTTTCAATTCCTCGCGCTCTCACTCTCCCTCTTTCTTAAATTGGCAGTGCCCATAATCAGGGGAGTGTATTCCAGACTGACAGTGGGAGGGTAGTGCCAGATCCAGCTCCCAGACAGGGGGTGTTGTCTCTAACGCTAATCCACAAGGATGTACCTATTTAGCTACAGCTCTGCTGTGAAGCCAGACGGGACTCCTCACTCCCCTTCCTCCTCCTTGCGTGCCATATTAAACGTTGACAAATTACATTTGTTAAGAATTCAAACAGCTCATTTCTTCACAATAACAGGTTGGACAGGAGAAGTGGACAGCTCATTGTAAGGACACATACTTATGTTTGCTAGAAGACTTTATACTGACGATCTTAAAAAGGTGACAAACCCTTAAAAAAAAGAGTTCCCTGGTAATAACAGATAAAAGGGAATATCATTCCAGATGACATTTTTTTTTTTTGCGTCTTCCTTTCCATCATCTCTGTGCTGACAAAAATATATGCAAATAATTGCGCTTTGTGGGAGATGCTTTCCCATGAATATTCAGTTCAATTTTGTAGCTTTTGTTTTGAGAGAGCAAATTCATCCATGCATATCCTAAAGTCATACAGGATACGCACTTCCACAACAAATATATCTCGCGTCAAAGCTGAACAGGAGGGTCAAGTTTTCATTCGTTCTCCCAACAGATAATCAGCCTCGGCTCACACACGTCACAGTGGCCAGAGCGAGCCTCATTCTGCATAAGTCTCACCCAGTCATAATCAAAATTCATCAACTTTACATGCAGTAGAGTAAAAGGGGAAATGGTAATGCACAACCGACATGTTTTCCTTCGCCGGCTCTCTCTCTCTATCTCTCAATCTTTCTTTGTGTGTGTGTTTTTGCACTCATGTGAAACAGTGCAACTTATACATAAGATGTATAAATAGACACTAGTAAATACAGTACATATGGAGCTCATCTATCCAGTGTATATACAGTATGATATATGTGCCAGCCACACAACACCCCTGGCCTTATGTATGTATCGTGTTTGGTGCTGACATTGCTAATATGTGAGTTTGGTGCTTTGGGTTGTTTGTACGGTTTCAGCGAGAGCTAAACTTTGAGTGCTTGCAGTGGCCAGTGTTTAAGGCATCAAACAAGACGGCACACAACAGTCACCTCGCAGAGAGTGTGATCACAAGAACAAGGTGGCCAAGACACCACTTCACAGAACAGATAGAGACACCTTACATATACAGTATACACACATTGCCATAGAGTCAGAATATAGAATACACACATTTACACTTGGAACAAATACAGTACAGCACACGGATATATACTACATCATTTTCACACTGATGTAATTTATGGGTGACCAACATTTAGTTTTCCACCCCCTCCCCCCTCCCCCCCACCTCCATCATACAAACCATTTTAGGAGATTTTACTAAACATACCACACACATCGCATCCACCACTATAATCAGGAGAATTTTCTGGGTATGATGAGGCAAACAGGACAGACGCCAGCATGCCATTAAGCAGGTGGGTGTAGAGTGCCATTATTTCTTTTTACGCCAATTAAACACGGCACATCTTCAAGAGCTCTGCCAAAAATAAGTGCTCGGTAAATATGCTCAGGCAGAAAACTTTTAGTTTGGTGGCTTCTGTCTGAGGTGGGAATAAGTAATTAGGAAATGACTAATAGCTTCCGTCATGAGTTTCCCTCATGAGTAAATCAATCTGTGAGCAGACGTTCTTTCACCATACCATAAGCAACAAAATGCATTATTTCAAGATGGGAACAACTTAAAAAAAAAAAAAAAAATACTTGAAGCTGCTAAGAAAACTAAGTGAAAAGAAGCAGCTCTGCCTCAGAATATGATCTTTAAAAATCCCAGCTGAATTTCATTAAAAAAAATAATAAATGAATAAGTCACGTTAGTAGACTCTATGGTAACACTATACACCATTTCCGCATTATTCAACATTATACATGCATTAAGCAAACTGGCATTTATACCCTATAATAATCATCATCATCATACTGTACACAGCCAGAGTATATGGAATGCCTGGATGTTTAGAGGTAACTCCAGTCTAAGGTTGAGTACAGGGGAGAGAGGGGGGAAAAAAACACAAAGTTGACAGGATATGTTATTCATTCTGAAATTAACAATGTGCTTGTTAGCCAGATAATGTAGAGGCAAAAAAAAAAAAAGCACCAAGGTCTGGGAGGCTGCAGCCAGAGCGAAGCGGCAGGATAATGGGAGCTCTTACAATCTGCTGGCTGATTAATCAAGCTCTGCAGTACTGCTCCAGGAACACTGTGCAGACACACGCACACACACACACACACACACACACACACACACACACACACACACACACACACACACACACACACACACACACACACACGAGCAAAGCGTCCCGCTTTGCACACATTCTCCTGCTTTGTTCAAGCAGCTACAGGCACGCTCCACTATAAACCCTGCTGCCAGGGTTACAAAGCCTCATGCACCTGTGTTTTACTTCCATGCAGGGAGAAGTAAGAAACTCACAGATTGAAAGAAACAACTTGTATATCTGAAGCCTACAAAAGAAAAAAGCACTTGTAATGGGAAGAGTGTGATACAGACAAAACCGTAATCATTCGACTTATTTTGTTGTGTCCATGTGATAGTGTATCAGTGTGTGAGTGTTGAGAGAATCGTGGCTAATGAAATGAAGTTGACATTCTCAGGAAAGTGTCTCTCTGCTTTCGTCAGTCCTGAGCCAATGCAGGAAAGGCAGAACGACAGGGACCTGATTGGATTGTCATTGATTATTTCAGCAGCCCTCCGTCTGGTGTCCGATGCATGATGGGAAGACTACTGACCCCACGCACTGGGATCATCGGGCTAAAACAGGGACATCACACTCCAGGTATGGAAGCCCACAGCACGGAAGAATTTAGCATTCTAAGTTGTTTAAAACACTTGATCACAGCACACGATTCCTACAGTTTTAGCTGGGCTGAATGATAAGCTTTGAGAACACAAACATGTGTCCCTCATAATGTAAAAAAATATATCTATGATAAATAAAATGCACACACAAACCATGTAGAAAATGTGTAAGAACTTCTGTAAGTGACAGTGTTAGTGGAAATATTGAATTAGCATGAGCTGCATGGATGAATCTCCAGCCATTGCTTTTTAGTACAGCACACCATTATATGGGAATATTAAATATATAGGCATTTATATTTAATTTATGCTGGTTTTGCCATAGTGAGCTGCTAAAATGAAAGGAAAGAATAAATAGGGCTATCCTCGATTCAAGGAGGACCCGAGGAAAGAAGATGCCGAAGATTCAAGGAAAATGTAAACAATGAAGTCGAAAGTGCTTCTGCCTGTGTTTGCTGCAAACATAAAGAGAGTTATTGAAGTGTGCTGTTTTTTTTTTTATAAAGCTCTTTAAGGACATAATCAAAACGAAAAACCAAACCTCTGCTGCAGGTAATTATGTGGACTCTTTTTATAGGGCTCATTACTTTATTTCATTGTGCAACATGCATAATGTTCATAAAGCTGACACTGACTTTTTATAGCTACATTTTTGTTCATTTAAGAACGCAGATAGGTCAACTTATCCTGACATGGTTTTAATCTAATCATTTTAGCAAAATAAGCCCTCTATGGATTAGAAACACGGTTTAGAGAAAAAATATATAAACACTGAAAAACAGACTAAAGCTGTAAAACCTCAAAACCATGCACAGATGTCCTCAAATACAAGTCAGCATTTGAATTTAAATAAGAAAATCTTTAAGTCTTTAAATGCATAATTACTGCAGTGTTGCAGAAGGGTCAAACGTTGGCCTGCAAGCAAAGAAAACATCTAAGGAGATTGCTGAAACTATTGTAACTGGGATAAGAATTGTCCAATGCCAGTGATGGAAGATCCCTTAAACACTTGATAAGGTTACAAATATTATATAGAAATATAAAAAAAGAAAACCGTCATGGAGTTTGGAGCAATGGAAAAATGTCATGTGGTTTGATGAGTCCAGATTGGACCTCTTTCAAAGCGATGGTTGTGTCAGGGAATGAAGGGAGGCGCATGAAGTGATGCACCCATTATGCATGGTGCCCACTGCACAAGCCTCTGTAGGCAGTATTATGATCTGGGGTAGCTTCAGTTGGTCACGTCTAGACTCAACAACATGTGGCAATAAAGTGCAGTCAGCTGACCGGAATGTAGTTGAATGAGCAGTCTATGCTATCAATGCATTTTTTTTTTCTTCCCTGATGCCGCAGGCATATTTCAGAATGACAATGCCAAGATTCATCAGACACAAATTGAGAAAGCATGAGGAATCAGTTTCACACATTATTTGGCCATTTGGTTTGTACTGGAGAAGTGTTCAACTCTTCTGCCATTAATGCAAGAGCTCTGCCAAATATTAATGCAACTCAGGATTGAAATAAATGTTATGACATTGCATAAGGTTGTAGAAACAATGTCATGCTGAATATGTGGCTGTAATCAAAACTAAAGAAGATCCAACAAAACATAAGCGTGTGTAATTCTTTGGGCCAGGCAGTGGAGCTGTACACTGCATCCAGGTCAGTGCTTTATATGGCTGCAAATGTACAGTAAATCCACCTGGTACTCAAATGAAGAACTAATGAGCTGATAAAAAGTGACTCCTCTTCCTCTGATTTACATTTACTAATAATATGTGGACAATAAACTGGACATTGACGGCTCAGCTGTAGGCCAGCGGTTTCACTTGCCATACGGAAGACCCGGGTTTGATTCCTAGCCACTGGATGCGGGGCATCTTTAGCACTGGGCCCAAGTCTGGATCTAAATGGGAGTGCTGCGTCAGATAAAAGTCTGTGCCATGTCAAAGCATGTTCACAATAACTTTGCTACATTTTAGTTGGTTGCCACATGTGCAATCATTAGTGTATTTTTTGTAGTGTAATTATTGTATTGCTTATGTAAGTATTCTGCATACTCACATACATAAAGGAATAAAATACAAATAAATACAATAAAATACATAAAATACATACATAAAATTTCTTTATCTTCTTTTTATTGTAATTATTGACATTGATTTTGTAACTGCAAAACAAGCATTTTTTTAAGTTGTTAATATACTGTGCTTGGTTAAACACACACTCTGACCAGGCATGACTGTAGGTGGAATTCAGTTCTTGGACAAATTTGGAGCCGTTTCTCAATGTTCTATAGATTCTCGACCAGAATATGCTGTGATTATGTATCTCCCTTTGTCCCTGTAGTGATTTCCAAAAGCTTCATTTCTACCCTCTGCACTCTCATGAAGACCTTCACAGCTAGCTCCAAGCCAAGACGAACATAGATCTGGTCGGAGAGGAACCTGGCTCAAACTGCAACAGTGCAGAAAAGGACTATCTCAGTCCTACGGACATGGAGGCTTTCACTCAGAGAGCTGCTCCACTTGGCCTAGTCATGCCTGCAGGCTGTGGACTTTGCAAGGTGCCAGAGCTGATCTTATGCATAGGAAGGAGCCATGCCAAAGGGGCATCACCCATATAAGCCAAGCAGAGGGCAAAGAAAGAGGGCAGATATAAAACTGAAAGAATTAGAGGAAAAAAATAAATGGATTTATGGAAGGATTTATGAGGGAGTTTTGCAAGTAATCCACTCTCGTGAAACTTATCTGCTTTTTTTTTTTTTTTTACTCCCTTGCTGAACAAGTGTAAAAACAGAATAAATGCTAAATAGTTATGTGTCCTCATGGATAAATTATGACAAATTTACAGGGTATGTATTTTTAAAAAAGCTGTACAGATACATATGAGGCTTTAAAGAGCCTGCATAATAACGTATTAATTAATGTAGTTAGCAGCATGTGTTGAACTGGTGACTTAATAAGCTCTTTCTCTCCACTTGCTAAATATGCTCTGGCAGCAAGTATTATTTAAAGAAGTCCAATTATACATAATTCCCGACATAATCTGTCCATCCAGTTTTATTAACATGATTTTATATTTAAAGAAACTTGCAATGTGAAGTGACAAGTGTTTCATGTGTGTGTGTGAGGTATCTTTTTGAACAGGGCAACAGCACTCTCTGCTGTCCAACCCCTCTGACAGCAGCAAAAAATATCACTTTGATTCTGATTTTTGAACGCTTTGCTGTGCCACAAATTCCTTTGTGTTGCCTTTCTTCCATACAGATAAACAACTTTGTGTGTGTGAAGGAGGGGGGGGGATTGCAGGGGGGTGGTGCAGGTGGGGGGGCAGGGGGGGCCTACATGCAAATGGAATTCTCTTGGCCTTTAAAAAATATGTGTTGCTGTGAGGCTGGACCTTCTGGCAGTACCCAATACAAATCACATTTCCGAAATTTATGTTTTTATATATAAAAGACACCACTGGTCTTTAACCAGAAATAATCATATTTTATATATACATGTTGCAGATTATCTTCATAAATAAAGAATATGACCAATAATCAACTTGCAGACACAAAAGAGTCTCACTCACATACATACAGTAAACAGTTTACTGTTTAAAACTTTATAACCTCAAAATCAATCCTACATGTCAAACACAAATAATATATAAAAAATATTTTAAAAGTTGTAATAAAAAATGGGGTTGCATTTTTATTAGAAGATAAACAATTTTAAGGAAGCAATGATTGCATTAGAGTACCAGGAATTTTTTAAATTAAATAAAATGTTTACCTTTGTGCAAAACTACCATGGAGGTGATTTAATCATTACATTTTCATCACTTTTAAATTTATCCAAAGTGGAAGGAAGGAATGAAGGAAAGAAAGAAGGAAGGATGTAACTCATGTGTGTCCAAACATTCCATTGGTTTCATATATAGTAAGAGAAATTTATTCAAAACACCCAAATGTAGATTTTGAACAACACACACACTCACACACGTACACACACACACACAAAATCACCTGATGTTACTGGTTGCCATGCCGACAGCAACTGCATCAGCTCGCATGGAGTATTCACAAGCCACCTGCTCCCCGTCCCCACCCTATTTTTCTCATCTAATTTAAGTGCCAGGAAGTGGTTTGGACATCAAGATGCCAGTCAGAAACTTCAATGTAATTTATTTCCACATTCTCATAAGCCTGCCTACAGTCAACCCTTTTTTTTTCTAAATATGTTTATTCATCAAGACAAAAGTTAAATAACTATGTTTAATGAATATGTATTATATCTATTACAAGGAGATTCATAATTAATAATCTCATTATTTGGTATCCAAATAAAAGGATGAGTTCCTTCAGAAACCTTTCAAAGTTTTTGTAAGTGGTACCTTTCAAAGTAACATCATCTTAAGGAGTTTTCCCTTTATCACTGTTATAACTGATTTAAAGCAGATTTAGGACAATATCTAAACACATACATTTTAATTTATGTGCACTCATGAGCAGTGCTTCACTGTATACAATATATATATATATATATATATATATAATGTATATAAAATTCTTGGTAAACATTTAATGTTTTGTCCATATTTACATGTTGAAGTGACACAGATTTGAAAGGGTGCACTGAGCTGAGAGATTGCCAGGCTGTACTAAACAGAAACACTATAAGTGCTTTGTCTTTTTACATACACTTTAAGGAATCAAAAACAAAAAAAAACTTGTGTATAGAAGCTTAACCGCGTACAACAGCCTTTAGCTTATTCCATATGATTATTTCCTTGGCTCTGTTCCTATACTGTAGTCCTTTTTCCTTAGGCAAGACTTCTGGACTGATTTAAATTCTTGTGGTTAAAAATGCTTTTAGAGAATGAAATAATATTCAGAGTGTTGGTACGCTTGCTGATGTTTACACTTGTCCTTTTATAGAAGTCAATTCATACATTAAGTGACTCCGTATTTGCCACAGCACACCATAGAGCAGGTTATTTTATTTATTCGTTTATAGCTTTATTTTTGCAAGTTGGTAATAACTGCTCAATTGAGAGGACAGAGTTCACCAGGGGTGTATGATACAGTACAATATGCATTTTTAATAGAACTGAACTTTTCCGTTCTCAGTCTGTTTGTTGCTGTTGGGGTGCTGTACATAAAATATAAGTGGCATTTTATGTGAAGGGTACATACACGGGATAACTTAATACAGTCATAAGCACTGCATTAATATTTTATGAAACAATACAGTACTTCTTATTTCCAAACCATACAAGACATTTTTGTATGACTTTGTCTTTACCTGAAAGAAAGAAGAGAGACCAAAGCTCATCTCTATTGTTTTTTTGTTTTTTTTTTAATCTTGGTGGTTATTAATCATCGCCTCTGCCCTCATTAATAGCACATTTATAAAGTATTTTATTTACTCTCCTAAAAAGAATTATCTTATCAAAAGTGCATTATGTCACTATGTATCCCACAATGTGTTTGTTTTTGCAGTTAATAACTTCTACCCATTTCACCTCCTTTTCTAATTGATGTAAAGATTAAACCATTTAAAAACCTTTTCTTCTCTATCCCACTACACTGAAAATGATTTATTCTTTCCCATGTGTTATAATAGTCCTTTGTAGGTTTACAAGATTTACTTTTTTTTTTTAGAGTAACCTGGATAATTTCTGTAGATATTATGTACAGATACAGAAACAGGAACTCCTGTTGTGTGTTTTCTAGGTAGATTGAAGTTTACCTCCTGGACCCTGTACCATTTGCTCTTCTAATACTGTACTTATTTAAACCTGCTACTCCAGCTCAATTAAGGCAAATGCTACATATTTGTAATACATAATTTACGAGCTTCTGAAAGTGCATGCTAATGAGCTCATGTGTTCATGCCACTACTGCAATTAAGACAATACACTCAATAATAGAGGACAGAGTGCGAATGTCAGGCTGTTTTCTAGGAGGCGGCTACATTCTGTCACTTTGTAATACACTCCCAAAAAAAAATACCTATTTTACCAGAATATATTTCTTGCATTCTTTTTTTTTTTTCAGATGAATCTAATGAACATTTGTCACAAGCTGAGCACTGGGCAGATTATAAATAAGTCATATGGATGACGTATCACCAACAGATTTCCAATGGATTTTTTAAACTATTTGATATAAATGTGCAATCATAATAAGCTTAAAATTATTAGACCATAAGCAACAATGTTGTTAATAAACAAAAAAAATGTATTATCCAGCTAAATCTTTTTTGTCATGAGGTATTTATTTCAGGTGAATTATCATTCAGGATGCATGATTTCACATATTGGCCCACATAAAACAGTCAATTCATTTGAATACTGTTTGAATGGATTTATTTTGCACTCCGAGTTAATTCTCAACAGAAGTGCTTAGCTTTCAAGCTCCCTTGCAAACGGTATCCATCCTCCACAGGATCCAAATGCCAACCTACCGTGAGAAGACTAGTTATGTACTGTAACCTCTGATTATTATTATTAATAACACTCGTACTCACATACACAAACGGAAACTTGGCGTGATAATCATGTTGGGAAATTCCTATCTGTGCATTTGTTCCTTCTCTGTGCAGCAAAGGTGAGATGGGATGAGGAAGCTACTACTCAGTGTTTTTTCTTTTTTTTTTCTTTTTTTGTGGCTCTGGATCAATCTGTCATGTCAAGTTCCTATCAGATCAGTCATGGGCTCTTTCACCTACTGTCATCTATCACAAGCTCCCAGCAGCCTGAGCATGCTAGGGTTATTCTTATGTTTTTTTCTTCCAGTGTCATTGCACAGAGGTAAGAAATCCATAACCAAAGCATGCCCCAATGCAACTGGCCACACGAGGATTTAGTGCGGTAATAAATCCCATTGCAAATGCAAGTAGAGCTGCCAGTTCAGCCACCGCTTATTGAACAAAAGTTAGTCCTCACATAGTCTGATATGAACAATCAAGGCCAATATATTATCATGAGATATGCACAATTAAGCTACAGTACATTACACATATGAAACTTATTAAAATTCAAAATTAAGAATTAATCTAAACATGTAAAAATACATGTGGTGGAAGTAAACATTCTGTTAGTTTATGTAACTTTTAGCCCTCCCCATTCACCAAAAGATTTGCTTTAATAAATTTGCTTTTAAAATTCACAAATAGTATTTTTGTAAAGAAATGTGTGGACGTGTGCGGATTCCTGCCTCATGCTCAGTGTGGCCAGCAGAGGCTCCAGAACAAAGTGACCCTGACTTGGAAAAAGCAAAGTGAATTTTTTGCCCAGCTGTCAATACATTAACGTAATACACTGACTGTTCTACCATTGTTTCAACATGTATTTCCATCCAGTCATGCTTTATGTTGTGGCCAAGATCTTGTGTAGATGACAAGATTGTTTTTTTCTTTTCTCTGTGGTGACCAATTCATGTGTAAAAATAATTCCTTTTGCTCCCAGAACCATTTTCTTCTTATTTCTTATTTTTTCTTATTGATGAATCTTACCATTTTCCTTATACATGTCTGTGCCATCAAGGGGAAAGAAATCCATTATTTTATACTGGAACTGGTACTAGTTATTCAGTACATTCAGGTAGTCAGCTGACTTTATTGTATTGCCACATAACATAATCACTATGGTAATAAAAGGCTTTTAAGTATTTGCTTATTTTAATTCAAAATTTAACTTTAGTGTTTCACTTCAAAACAATAGAAGGCTACAATGTTGCATTTCAGTTCAATTAAGTATGCATAGAAACAATCTTGCCTTACAAACCAAATATCACTGTAACAACAAAGCCCACGTTCCCCAGTCCTCCTCTATAAAGGTTCAGTAGTGTGAGTGTCTGACCGCATAACAGACTTTGTGATGTGCGTTGTGATATGCATTGCTATAATGTAATTGGTGATTACAAATGAAGCATCAAGTTAAGAAAGCACATCACAAGTATTTGAGAAAACAGATCACTTCAATTCACATTAACTCCAAATGTGTAATGACATGGACAAGAGGTTCAGTTGATGGTGGGGGGAGGAACAATTCACAATGTATACTCCAAGCATTTAATTGCTCCAGCAACTAATCTGGAAAGTAATTAGTGTTTGCAAGGCGCATGTCTTGCAGTTCAACAGGAATAATGAGTAACAATGATGCAAAGGGACGTGTGCTCACAAACACTCCGTAAAGCAGGCAATGGCAGCAAATGAGGTCATGGTGGCCAAAAGTAATTGAAGGTTTAAAAAAAAAAAAAATTATATGGAGCAGCTGCTCCTTATCAAAGTAATGATAAGACGACCGTGGACACACATGCACACACACGCACAGAAACATGCACATACATATAGAGTATTTATACAGTTAATAATATTGCTTGTCTTTACTCTCACACTAAGAGAAGAATTCAAATGAGATCACACTGACTTGGTGAGTCAAAAGGGGCTGGTTTCAATATCGATCCAGCAGAGCGGGAAGGGGTAACGCTATCACTGCTGTAGTGATTATGCACAGACTGATATTCCCCTTTCACTTAACGGTGTCTTGTTTTCATCAGGCCTCATTAAAAAAACAATGCTAGACTGAGCCTGTCCTGGTGTTTGTCGGTTGACTACACCATAAAAGTCAAGACCTCATCACTCCCAGCTGAATGATAAGCTCAAACAAAAACTGGAGCTGGTTCAATTATAGCTCTCATATACACATACAGTACAGTGTGTGGATATGTATATATATATATATATATA
>QMIH01002441.1:10886-22479 GCA_003987875.1 Clarias batrachus | reverse complement strand
GCACACACACACACACACACACACACACACACGCACACACACACACACACACACACACACACACACACACACACACGGATTGTGTGTGCGCGCGGATTTACTGTATGTAGATGTCCATGACAAACTAACAGTGTGATGTCCAAATTCTCACAAATTTGTAAAAAGTATTTAAAAGCCCTCAGGCAGAATTGTGTGTGCATAAATTAAGCAGGGTGAGGGAATTGGAAGCCTTTGTTGTTGAATGCTCATCAGTGGATTTCTCCAGCACAGAATAATATTGCTAGAGGGCAGCTGTACCTGCATCTCAAGTGACCAGACAGGTTTGAAGTAAGAAGGCGAAAGCATTTTCATTAAATAATGTTCTTCCCTTTACCATTATTTGTTCTAGTGCTCTTCCTATTGTTATCTCATTCTTGTAAGAAAGGATGATAAATAAAGCTCAAATGGAAATACTGTGCTGCTTTAAAATGTAAGGACAACCTAAACAATATTGTCATTGTTCCGTTTTGTTTATATCAATGAAATATCACCAAAACAGTGGATTTATTATTTTACCTTTTATTTTATCCTTTAATTCAAGTTTCATTTTACATAGACCTGCTTGGCGTAGTCATTTCAAAGATTTTATGGAAAGATTAGGGGATAATCATTTCAAAATGGAATAAGGCATGCGACAGACAGAGAATTAGAGCCCATTTTCTCCTGAATAATTTTTGTTTGTTTATTGATTTGATGAAGGCAAGACATACTTAGCGCTGCAGAATGTAGGGCAATCAATGGTAGCCGATGGAGCCGAATAAGACATAGAATGGTATGGTCATGCAGAGTTGGCTTTATGAGAGCTATGCTACACAAACTGATTTTTTTTTTTCCCCCTAAAGGGCCATTAAAAGTATTTCAATGCTGTAGCATCAATATTTATTCTTTCCTTCTTTCTTTCTTTCATTCTTATTCTATGCTGCTTATCCTCTCAGGGGGCCTCGAGTCTATCCCTGGAAGCTCAGTGCACAACGCAGGCGACACCCTGGGGAACCAATCCATCACAGGGCATTACAGGGTTAAATCCCCAACCCTGAAGGTTTGGGGCAACAGTGCTGACCACTAAGCCACTGCCCCCTTGATTTGCTAATAATGTGCCTAAAATGTTCAAAAGAAAGAAATAAATGGATGGATATAAAAGATGTATCTCTAAAGTAGAAAACATATAATGACCTAGAAAGCAAGCTATCATAACTTTCCCATAAAGTTCCAAAGCAGGATCTTTGTCACGCCTCAGGAGTGACATCAACTCTACATAACCACTGAAAAAATCAGGAATAACCCTTTATTAAAGAGTAAATGTTCCCACTTTTAACATCTTTCACAGGTTATAAAATCTGACATGAGTTTTTGCAAGACGAATGACACTATTTCCATGTTTACTGAGGACAGAAGGTCATGATCGCCACAGATAAATTATATCACAGAGAAGGGGCATTACAATCTTCACTTCTCCAATTATATACAGTATTTTAATATTCAGCAGCATCCAAGGTAGTACATTCTAAGCTATACAAAAAAAAAAAAACAGATATTACCATGTCATCGATGAAGATGTCTTAAATCCTCTATCAGATTAAAGGCAGTTTGCAGATATTTTTTTCCCTCCACACTGCAGAGTGATAAACCTCTAAAAGCTGCCTCCATTACCTAAATGGAGGATTATTTAAATAATGGAAATTTCTGTTATTTTTACATTCTACTAGAAAATAGTGCACATTTACTTACTTCTATTGTGTCAAGTGCTTTTGACACATATTTGCAGCTGAGAGAAGTGGAATGGATGGTAATCAGCTGCTTTTTATAGAGCATCAACCATTCTCACATAAACAAGCAATTACGCTATGATGTGACCAAAAAGAAAAAAGAAAGAAAAGAAAACATATTTATTCATTGTCTTGAGTGAGTTTTCTCGATGTACTAACTTCTCTCTTATAGAGATTATTTAGCTTGATGATATTCTTAGATCCTGACCTGTTGAACTAGCATGAGGATGTTTAAGTGGCTCGATATAAGAGTCTCTGATAAATGCTGTAAAAGTAGAAGCGAAAGTAAACATGCACAGATGGTTGCTATAGAAGTCTGCAGTCTTGGGTAAATCTAAAGCACAGGCTACTGTAGGTCAGGTATGAATGTTCTATAATACTTAAAATGTTGCAAAGTACTTGGTAACAATATACCATCTGTATACTGTGGCTCGTGTACTGTTAAACAAGCAAAAGCCTGTTATAGCCTGTTTAATAGAGAGATCTTTAAATAGACTGGTTTGTGTTTAGTTTCAGAATAATACAGAGAGATAGCATGTTGATATTTTTTTAAATACATACTAATTACAGCACTTGATACTGACTTCTTACAACTCCTTCTGATAGAGAGAGAGAGAGAGAGAGAGACTTAAGCTAATTACAGTTGTGACAAAGCCTTGTTATTGTACTTGGCACAGCACAGCATCTTTTGGTATGTAAATAAGACCAGGCTAAAGAGCTTTGGTCAGGGTGAGCGGTGCACAGGATCAGGCAGCCAATCTGAATTGCCACAGGCTGTTTGTATATCTGCTCTCTGCTCTGTGCCATGGGTCCATGGCTCCCAGCCAAGCAGCAGTCCTGCTGGAAATGTAACATGCACATATCTGAGTGAGCACATGCATCTCCGTAGCCTTCAGAGAGAGGCAAACTGTTTAACTGCATCTCGTAGCATAATCAGAAAAACAGCAGCCGAAATAACCAATCAAAACCAAATCTTCATGGAAACTTTGAGTGAGAGATATCCAGCTCACCTAACATCCTAAATCTTAAAAGGGTCATGGGTAACTTGAGGCTTTATCATGCTGTGAAAAAATCTTGCCCACACAGCCGCAAGTCGACAAGCACCAGATATATTCCATCTCGTAAACTCATTTCAGAACATCTTCACCAGCCTTCCGGCCAGAATCATTCACCGGATCCCTGCACACATGAGAGAAATCAAAAGAGTGCTGTCCAGAAAAGATTACTCCACTTTTAACTTTGGTCTCTTTTTAAGAGTTTCCTTAACCCCCTAAGAATTCAACTCTAACGCCATGAGCCTTCTAATTACTTATCACCGTTTCAGTTTATTAGAAACTAATAACTATTAAACTTTGTCTTCAAACAATAAAAGTCAAGTAATGTGAAGATTCTACAAGGGTATACAGTTAAGTTGGGTGAAAATGTGTTCTCATATTAGGGCAGTGGAGTCTTATGAGGTTAAGTAACCTACACAGCTGAAAAAGTGAGGACACGCATGTGGAAATGTGGCCATCTAGTGGCTGCAAGAAGAAATCACATCAACGATGTCATTCCGGCTGGAAGGCAAACCAAACATGAAAAAGTAAAAAGGTGAAGAAGTCGCTAGAACTAACTTCTGGAGAAAAGTCTGATGTGTAACACGAGTCAATTTTTAAGCATTTCAACTGCAACCGATATCGATATAGACTTTTCTTTTTAATGGCTTGCACTACTGAAAAATAAAAAGTGGTCTACAAACCACATACATACGGACAATGTACTTTTATTAAATATAGTAGCCTCTAAAACATACATGGACAGGACGGTAAAAATATACACACAATTGAAAATAACCTGTATAAAACTGTATTATTCAACAGCATAAGGTCAAAATTAACATTTCAACAACAACAACAAAAAAAAACCTAGTGGTGAAAATGAAATCAGATGATCCAGAAATCACACAAAAACTAAAAACATTACCACAAGCACTGGCAGAGAATATAGCAGCTTAAACAAACAAAAACATTTCTTTACATGATTTTACAAGTTAAACTTTACATTATTCTCACATATTTTACTCAATCCCTAAAACAATGTTTTCTTTAAACAAATTATGCATTTCAATGCCGTTTCATTAGCTCTAGCAGTTTTGCTTATTTAATTGGACATTTGGGTGCAAAAGTTCCTGTAACTGTATTGCATCCTTAAGAAAACATTTTTAAAAAAGAGCCTCATAAGGAAGACTCATCAAAATTAAAATCTCAGTCACATCTCAAACACATCCACATATACGATACATTAGTCTATGTTTCCCTCCTAAATTATCATCAGTGTATAGAATACATTTACATGTCTATTTCAACATTCAGTTTTTATTCACATCTTAACATGGTAGAAAAGTCTTTGTGAGCTTTTCAGGAGTTCAAGATGTCCATCGCCACCAGCCCACCTTTACTCTGTCCCACACTGCTCCAAGAGAGTCAAAAGCAGGACGCACGTCCAAGATAGAGAATTGGTATGTGCTTTTGTCGAGGTCTCCTTCATAATAGTCAATCACATACCGGACCTCTTTTCCACAACGATCCACAATCCAGTCATGTCGGTCAAAGGGTAGTTCATATCTACATGCATGCAAACACAAAAGTTAGATTATACGGGAAACCTGAGCATAGTTAGCTAGCAATACATCACTTATACAAAATATGACTTCATACCCCATCCAATAGCGAATCCGGGCCCTGGGTGAGAACTCCTTTGCTTTACCACCAAACCGTTTCAAAGAAGGACCACATGGACATTCACTACAAAACAGGAAAAAGTACAATTAATGCGACACATCAGTAGAACCTGTACATGCAACATTAACCCAATTACTCACTCACTTGAACATGGGCAATCTTTACTTACTTCTACACGTCATTTCACCACTGATTATGTGTAGTAATTCTTTTTAGCCATACCCATCATTTAACATGTCAATACATAGATCATACCCCTAACACATACTGTACACACCCTCATTACTTGCATTATATTGTTTATATTTGTAATTGTATCGTCTCCCTTGATGTGAAGCTGCCACATACTTTTTTTTTTTAAAGCCTGGTGAGGACATGGACGAAGCAGAACGCTGGAGGAATTTAAGATGAATTAATGAGAGCATTGTCCAGTGAACTAAAACCTCTTAGGGATTTCATTGTTGTGTGCAAGCGTGGCGCAGACGGGAAGGATTTTATGGTGTTCTGTCCAAGTTGTCATTGGGATGTCACTGCGTTGTTGCTATGACCATGGTAGGTCCTTGCCATGTAGTAGAAGAGCGAATGATTTCATATTATGTTCTCCTAGCGTTCCACACTTTTGGCGTGCATGCAGCGGGTTATAATCGCATCTAGGTCATGTTCAGAGAATTTAGTTATAAATACTGGAACCAATTCCTCTGCATATTTCACAGTATTTATTCGGACCCACCAGTACTGATGGGTTTCTTAATGGCGATGAGACAAGAAAAGATCATTTAAACTAAAAAGAAGATGAGGTAGATGACCAGAAGGTGGCAGTAACGCAACAGTTTACGCCACCCCAACGGTAAGCAGCAAAAAGACTAGACAAGCAATTACAATGCGGTTAGTCTGTGATAAGTGCCCGAGTAAGAGAGTGATGTGCTCTTACAGGACGTAGTAATACGTTAGTTCAATCTTCTTGAACCTGGTAAGCAAATGATCATGTGTGTGAAAGGAAATAAGTAAATAACAGCATTGAGAACCTGACATGAACATGGCTAGGAAGTAGTATGAACTTTAGTAGTTCTGTACGTTTCTCTATTTTTTCACAGATATTATATATTTATATATAATGACTCTATGAAAGTGTTGAATCTTAAATCATATTAGAGTCACCAACCATTTAATAAAAATCCCTGTACACCTACACCTCCCTGCAACTTATGGCCACGTGGCAGCACCATTACATGCCTTAATTCACACAAATGAATGTCAAGAGGTATGGTTAATTCTCACATCAAGCATCAGAATGGGATCTCCATGACTCTGACCACTTCATACGCGTTTAGATTATACTGGCTGCTTTAAGCATTTTAGTCTCTGCTGATCTCCTGACAATTTCACACCAAAACTATAGAATTTACACAGAATGGTTAAAAAACAAAAAAGAAGAAGAAGTAAGCAGCCATTCTATGGGTGGAAATGCCATGTGGGGAGAGAGCAGAGGAGGATGTCTAGACCAGTTGGAGACAATGGAGAGTAGACAGTGTTATGGATGTGACATTTGGGTATATTGGTAAACAAAAAGCCTCAGAGCATGGACAAGTTTAGTCTAAGTGAAGTAATTTGCATAGCATAATGTAACCTCTTCAGGTAAAAAAAAACAAATCCTAAAAATTCAGGGTTCATTTACATCCTGAAAATATTTTTTTGAAAAATTTATTGTTTGAATAAATGATTTAGGATGAACTGGAATTGATGCGACATATTCGCATTATGGATGTGATGTATCTGCATCAGTCCTCTACGTACTATATAAAGAACACGCTGTAATAGTAAATTAACAAAATTAATGAAAAAAAACTACCTGAAACATTATTAAATCAATAATAAATTAATAAATGTTCTGGTCTTTTCCTCTCTTTTTCTTTGAAGGCTTTTTGCTCTTTGTTGCTAAGGATTGTATTTAGTGTTTATTTTACGAGTAAATGTTATATTCGTATATGTAGATGTAATTGCCCAGTATTTTTAGTGTGGTTTCATAAGATCTAATGCCTTTTTCCCCTCCACCGTAAGGTTGGGCTTTGAGGTCAATATGTCTGGGGAGTCTACAGCAATGCAATCACGCTTTACAACTACGGTGAGCAGAAAAAGCATTTCAGAATGCACAAGCTTGAGTTTAGAACTCTACAAATATGCTGTTTGGGCTGCTTGTGAGGAGCAAATGTTCCTAAATAAAGTGGACAGCAGGTAACTACTACTAATAAATGATAATAAAAATATAAATGATCATCACCACTACCACAATAATCTAATCACCTTGCATGCAGTGCTTCCCACTTCAGGATCTCCTCCCAAGCCTGGTCATTGTTGCGGTTGTGGATTTTGATGATGTTTGTCATGTCATCTGGAGAAAGTGTCTCTTCCTTCCAACGCCACCTATAAAAACAAATGATCATGTTTATGCTTCTGATCTGTTTCTGTGTTTGTAAGCAGACATTAATTCACCACACAGTACATCTGTCCAGGCGCAATAAATGTTTTAAAGCCCACGCCAGTTTATTTTTCTATTAATTGGCAAATTCAGCTCTTAAGAAGCTTATTAGAAAGCAAAGAACACACTTGATTTCATACAAGGTTTTGCATAGTTCTAGTAAGATAGAGCCAGGACACTTATCTTCACTGCAGGTCAGATACTCAACCACATTCAGATGCAAACACATGGCTATAACACTAGCCATATCGCATAGCATAACAATCACCACAGTTATCATAACACATATGATAACATATTTTTCTTCCCTACACTGATAGACTAAAATGACTTCCATTAAGGGTAAATAATACTTTTTGTAATAACCCCACATCAAGGAAAATCAGTTATAGAAATTCTTATTAAACATACAGAAAAAAAATCTAAACCAACCCTTTTCTTAACATGGCGTTCCAGAACATCTGCTCGGAGGGATACACCCAGTTTTTATCTGTCCCGTGTCTAGGAATTTTGGACTCCTCTCTGTTGACTGGTAGGGGGAAAGGCTGGTCAGCAGCTGGCTGCTGGTTTGGTGGTGGCATCTAAAGGAAACAGATCCACAACAATTTTAGTTAAAAAAAATAAATAAATAAATAAATAAATAAAAGAGATACATGCATCATATATGAAAGTGACAGTTAAAGTACCATGTTTGTTGGATCAATATCTGAGATTTCTTTTGCAGTCTTCATGGGACACCCAACAAAGTCATAGGCCCTGTCTTGGTGCACTGGTCCCTGAGGAGCAGTGGTCTGAGACTCAGCCTGATGCATGGGGCACTCAGATGGAGGAGAACCTTGAATTTTAGATGTGTTCGTCATGAGCATTAAATGCAAATGTTTTACATTCATCTGAGGATATTTAAGTGTTGCAATAGACTTACTTTCCTGCCGTGCCTGGTGCATCGGGCAGCCCGGTGGCGGCGTGCCGACGCCGTGGTGAGCGTCTGCTTTAACTGTGGCAGCAGGATTTGACACTGAGCCTCCCATCCTGAATCCTGATCTGTTTTGTTGAAAGAAAGAAATAAAAGCAAAAAGATATGCCTCAATCTACTGTATAAAGAGCCAAACCACAGAACAAACTGTACACATACAACGTGTATGTCTTTGCTTAAAAGTAATTAATAAGTGTAAATCAAATAGTAAAATATGTTACTTAACAAACATATTTGCATGAGATGACCTTTAAAGCAAACCAAGACCAAACCAAAGGGGTTTGCTTATCAATTGTTTACTTTAAACAGATATTTTAATTACACACTGCTTCGTTTAAATGGAGTTGCTCTCAATTAAATCAGTTACAACTCTTTTTTTTTTTTTAATCTTACTTTGGGAAATGATAATAAAGGCAGACAGATAGAAGAGACTAACAAGCTCTAAGTTGACTATCAGCAGTAACACATTATTAATTAAACATTAACACCTATAAGATTAAACTATTCCTAGAAACGACTGCTACTAATACCAGCTGATTGTAAACAGTTATATTCGTTACACATACAGCAGAGTAAAGAATACAACAGACATAAAGGTTTTACCTCCGTTAACCGGCTCACACGGTCCTCAATGTCAACGTGCAACAGCACAGCCGGCAGCTACCCACAATCCTTTACTGCTTCTTCTTCTTTGAGCTTTTCGAACGGCTGACATCTAGCTTACATGGGCATTACCGCCATCTGCTGGACTGAATTGTGGCCCATCAGATTAGCAGGACAGTTATTAGGTGCGTTCCAAACGGCATGAAGTACCCTGCGAAGTATGTTAAGTGTGATTCCAAACCGCAGGGAGCGAAAATGTCCAGTTCAAAGGGAACTGCGAACGTCGTAGGGAACGAGTGAACAACAGGTTTCACCGGAAAAGGGAATGAAAACAATCCCATCAGTCATTGCGTCTCGCTTGACCGTGAAAAAAGGGGTTTGAAAAAGGGTTTATATATTTATTATCCTTATTATTGAGGTCGACATCATATTAAAAGGACACAAAAAATAATATTTTAATTTAATCAGGAAATCCTTAGTGTTATATAGGCTAGTAATCCGTACAAAAAATATCTCTGTACATCTTTAATAAATTATTATTATAATTAATCAGTAATTTATTTATAAGTTATATATGTTTCAGTTATATGTGTTATAATGGTGTCAGTTTTTGTTTCAATAAATATTCAATATTTAATGTCCGTAGTGTGAAATTTTCACGGCAGCAACGACAGGTATCTGGAGAGCTTATGTTACCATGGTAACGCACGGAGTAATGGTAATCTGCGCTGGTGACTTCTTAGGGTGTTCCGAATGGTTGTGTTTTGTCGAGGAACCCGGTGTCCCAATTGTCCTTCTGGAGCACCAGGGTGGCAATGGCATAGGGTGATTGGGCCGCTCATTGTTGCTTTCAACTATATTTCCTCTTCGGTGGTTGGAATCCAGTAGGTTGCATTATTACCAACTGTTGCATAACAATATATCAAATATAGTATTCCCATTTTAGCCATGAGGTGATGCAACAGAGGTGAAAATAGGTAAAAGTTTGCCGACTACCTGACACAGAAAAAGAGGAAAGGGTGGAGGAAGGACAAATGGGTGTGGTGATTTATTTATTTATTTATTTGCTTTTTTAAATTCATTTATTTATACTGAGCAGTTGGTTTTACCCCTTCATTCACGAGAAACTTTACCATACTAGTGGTTTACCCATGCTTATTCCCAACCATCCATCTAATGCTGATCTGTTAATCAAATGAAGATTTATTATTACCTCACAGTCACAGTATGAAGGTTAAACATGAAGGTTTATGATGAAGAAGCTGCCTGCTGTTTCAACCTGTGAGGAATGTCTAACACACGCCTGTGAAATGCCTGTGACATAACTTTTCTTACATTATGACATGAAACACTCGATATTAAATTATATGCAACGGTGTGTAAGCTAGGAACACAGCAAGGCAGGTTAACAAATAAGTGTTACTGGCCTATTTACTATATACATTTATACATATTTATATACAGGGTGGGTGAAAACTAACTAAACATTAAAATTGGTAATAAACTCCATATTTCTAAACAAACAACAAACTAACAAATTGCACCTTTATTTTATTAGAGAAAAATTAAAGTAAATCTTTCTTTGTTGCTGTGACTCATGTAATGTCATCCTGGATATTTTTGTCAATAATATACCTTAGAAAAAAGTTGAGACCTTACCATATATTCTAACAAACATCATGAAAAAAATCTCATATAAATTATTGTATAAATATTATCTCATCAAATATTTAATTTCTTTAATGTTTATAAAAAGATACTGACAAGAAGGTCAGGATAAATATTTTATGTTAATTGAAATCTTTTGGCTAATTCTATTCAGAAATGTAAATTTATTAATATAAATTTATTAATAGTATACCATGCTTTCTTGCATTCAAAAATGTAAATAAAAAAAAAATCCAAGGCTGTTATAATTTATATGAATAATATGGGATATATATTTTGTTTCTACTTCTGCTTCTACAGTTTTTTGTTTTTATTTTTTGTTAGTTTGTTTTCCCCCAGGTGTGCAATTTACTTTTATTATATTTTATTACTTGTTATTTACTGATTCTTTTATCCTCCCTGTTTATTATTTGTTTGTTTGCAGAGGTGGGTAGTAATGAATTTGCTTGATTAACTTTTTGGAAAAAATTACTTCTACTGTATGAGTAGTTTTACTGCACCATACTTTTTACTTTTACTTGAGTAGATTTGTAAAGAAGAAACGCTACTCTTACTCCGCTACACTCGGCTACACTTGACTTGTTACTTTTCTAACCATTTATTTTTAACATGCAGCGAGTAGACGAATCAGACGCAGCAACAATAATCACATGACTCAGTTTGACCAATCAGGCAGCATAGTGTGGGAAAAAAAACCTTCAGTCAGTGTTCTATAAATTCATCCTACCTGTGAATCCGTCCTACATACACTCACTTGTGCATGCGCAAACAAAGGTTTCTGCATTTTTCTCTAATTTTGCAGAACGCCCATAAATCCATGCTCAGTTCTTTGATTCTCGTTCTTCGTCTTTTTTGAGTCATTTAGTTCATTTAGTTCTTTTGATCAGATATAAAATAAAATGTTACATTTTCAAAAAACAGACCTCCAATACGTCTACATACACAAATTCTGGTTATAATTCCAAAAATTAAAATATTACAGTGCAGCTAAGGACATATTATACACAGAATGAGCAGTTCACCTCTCATATCATCTGGTCCAAGTCGTTCGTTCTTTTGAATCAATTGCACTTCATAGCGTCTATGGGAGTCATGTGACAAAAGAACGAACGACTCGGACTTGGAAGATTTGTTGCGAACCATTCAATTCTGTTTCCTGTACATAACCTACGGAGCTTTGCGATGATCTGCGAGCCCAGTAGAAAATTAATGAATCACTCTCGAGACTACTCATTCTTCTGAGTCAAGTTAAAAATTCATTCAAAAAGAATGAAACGTTCATGAACGACCCATCACTAGCTGCTACTAGTGGGATCTTACGGTTAGTGTACAATCTTGTAATACAATA
>QMIH01002440.1:37647-68556 GCA_003987875.1 Clarias batrachus | reverse complement strand
TATTAGTTGGATTGATTATTTTTACTGGAAGCCAGACATCGCCCCACAAAGGCGACACCATTCTTCCAACCAACACAGTCCAATGCACACAACGCAAAATACTTGGTTGGATGACTACTGTGACCCATTAGGCAGACGACCCCAGACAAGGTGTTCACTCTGAGACTGAGGTCATCTGTAACCCTTCAGCCTATGTGTACCCACCTTATCAGGAAATGAATCACCCCTCCATCTCTCTATGACATCATGCATAGAAACGGGCTATTTTCAGATTGCATAGTCGAGTTACGTCTATTCACCACCTTCCAAAAGTGATCTGACTGCTTCATCYGACTTATCCAARGTTTCAGGACATTAGTTCCAAGTATGATTGGATCCTTCTGACCCCATACAATCAGAACAGGAACAGTGAAACTAACCCTGGAGACCACAAGCTCCAGGTTACCTATACCATCAGGACTGTTTTTCTTTTTCCACTGCAACCCACCAACATGATGTCTGAAGAACACTGGATATCTTGGTCCAGCACCCAGCACTCGGGGCAACCTGTATAGGGCACAAATATGCTGGTGCTGAAAATAATGTGGRCTTTATAGACAGTTGGAGTAGCTTTTGAGGGCAAAGCTGGCCTGTTAAGACGGGACAGTGTCCATCCCACTCAGGAAGTTGCTTCCTCTCATTTCTTGTAGTATAGCACAGTGTCAGAAGAGGCYATGTTCATCAGTGAGTATCCATAGTCCAAGCCAGACAGCAAACAAACAGGATAATCCAACCACTAGCTGTCTTCTAGTCATCRCTCAGCGTTCAAAAGAGACTGTGTCTATTCCCCAAGCTAAGCAAAAATTTAGAAAGGCTCAGAAAGTCTGTTTTAGTTCTTTCACTAATATAGAGACCACACTGGTGCTATAGTAAGCACAGCCAGCACCTCTGATCTCAAGCTAGGACTGTTAAATATTAGATCTCTCGCATCTAAAGCAGTTATTGTTAATGAAACTATCACAGATCAGGAGTTTGATATATTATGTTTAACAGAAACCTGGATTAAACAGGACGAGTATGTAGCTCTAAATGAAGCGAGTCCTCCTGGATACAGCTACATACACCAGCCTCGGCTAACTGGTAGAGGAGGAGGAGGAGTCGCAGTTATTTATAACAATAATCTGTCTCTCGTACAAAAACACAGTTTTAAATCTAATGCATTTGAAGTTCTCTATAGTAACATAAAGTCAGCTCAGTCGATCCCGCTAATCATCATTTACAGACCCCCAGGGCCGTACTCGGAGTTTCTCTGTGAATTTGCAGATTTCCTCTCAAACCTTGTTGTTTCTGTAGACAAAGCGTTAATTGCTGGAGACTTTAATATTCATTTTGAGAATCCAGAAGACCCTCTGAGAACAGCATTCTTGTCCATACTGGACTCAGTAAGAGTAAATCAGTGTGTAGTAGGACCCACTCATAAAGCAGGTCACACTTTAGATTTAATATTATCCTTCGGATTAAGTATAGGAAATATAACCACAATTCCACAGTCTGAAGTTATCTCGGATCACTACCTTGTCTCGATTAAAGTGTGTTATAGTAATAATGTATGCACAGCGACGCACCAAACGTATATTCGCATCAACTAYCACACAGAGCTTTATCAATAACCTCCCAGAGTTCACAGAACTCGATCAGGCGTCAGAATATTTACAGTCGAATAATTATTTATTTTAATAATGAAATAAAGTAATTTAGTCACAATATTCCACTGTATTTCTTAATATAATTTATTTTCAATAAAAAAAAAATCATCTAAACTGTATTACGTTCATTTGTGTTGGTGTACGCGGGGCGCCGGACAACGAGTGTCTATGTAGACAGGTATGTTTTTGAAAAGCATGTGAATTGAGGCTGAGCTCTGATTGGGTTTTGTCAAATCATCCTTCGGGCACAGCTCTGTGCGCCCTGAACCCTCCCACTTTTATTCTTAGAGAATCAATATKGTTTTTGCTCATGTGATTGGACCATTTTCAACGAGTCTTTTCCAGCACTTCTTATGGCAAGCGGAGCTGCTGACGTAAGTCATGTGAGTAATGCCTTAATTTTAAGCTAGTAGTAATGATGCTTAATCACCTGATAAATGGCTAKTAAAAGTTTAATTAAAATTTTGGTTGTAAAAAGAAATTGTAAATATTAGGCATAAAATTCAGGCTTTGAAACCAGACAATTTAATTGATTCAGATGTTAAACTAACCTTGTCAGATCAGGACATTGAATACTTTACTCCCCTTGAAGAGTATGAACTAATTTCACTCATCWCCTCTGCAAAATCATCAACCTGTGTATTAGGTCTTATGCCGACAAACAGATATACCAGAAATACCAAATATTTTCAATCAGCAGTTATTAAACCAATAATTTAAAGAATCTGATCTTGACCCCTGTCAGCTGTCCAATTACAGGCTGATATCCATCCTCCCCTTTATCTCTAAGATTCTGAAAAATATATTAGTGAAGCAGCTATGTTCATATCTACTTAGAAATAGCATACACAAACTATCAGTCAGGATTTAGGCCTCATCACAGCACAGAGACAGCACTCGCTAAAGTAGTAAATTGCCTCTGATCAGGGTTGCGTCACTATAGTTTTGTGTTACACCGACCTCAGTGCAGCTTTTGACACCATTRATCATAGTATTCTCCTTCACAGATTAGAAAATGTAGTAGGGATTAAGGGAACTGCCCTCTTGTGGCTCAGATCCCATTTTATTGATCGTTATCAGTTTGTAGATTTAATTGGTGACCATTCCTCATGTTCTCTAGTGGAGTTTGGTGTTCCACAGGGATCGGTTTTAGGCCCACTGCTTTTTTCTCTTTACATGCTTGCTCTGGGCAACATAATCCGTAAGCATGATATTAGTTTTCACTGTTATGCTGATGACACTCAGTTATATGTCTCAGCAAAACCAGATGAGAAAAACCAGCCTAATAAAGTTGAGCAATGTGTAAAGGATATAAGAGATTGGATGTTAATTAACTTCCTTCTGCTTAATCCTGATAAGACGGAGGTTCTAGTCATAGGACCGCATGAAGCTAGAAGCAAGATTTTCAATCACACTGTAGCTTTAAATGCMCTAGCTTCTGGTGCAACAGTAAAAGACCTTGGTGTGATTATAGATTTCAGACTTTCATTTGAAGCTCATRTAGATAATATYACCAGGATAGCTTTCTTTCACCTTAGAAATATTGCCAAAATAAGAACTATATTCTCACTAAAAGATGCAGAAAAACTAGTTCATTCTTTTATYACCTCTAGGTTGGACTATTGTAACGCCTTACTGTCTGGCTGTTCAACTAGGTACATGAATAAGCTTCAGTTAGTCTAGAATGCAGCAGCGAGAGTCTTCACTAGAACAAGACAATGCAATCACAACACTGTGAAATTTYGCATTGATTTTAAAATACTACTTTTGACATATAAAGCATTAAATGGTCTCGCGCCGCAATATCTGAGTGAACTGCTAGTGTCTCACGATCCGCCACGCCTACTTCGATCTTAGGATGCAGGCTGCTTGTCAGTAACGCGTATTATGAAAACTACAGCAGGGGGCGGAGCTTTTTCTTACAAAGCCCCAAAGTTATGGAATAGTCTTCCTATTAATGTTCGGGATTCAGACACAGTCTCAGTGTTTAACTCCAGGCTAAATGTCATTCCTGAGCTGCCAGTGATCCAGACCCGCTCTGCCCCATGCACCTGTCTGACTCGTCCTGGTGCCCCGCTTCTGGTTGAAGATCTCGTCACATGGATACCTGTGTGGTCTCTTTTGGATGCTTGTGTTGTCTGGGGATGATTTCACTCTGCCTCGGCTGAAGTTGACAGCTGTACTCTGAGGACTTGGCTTGGCTGCAGTCACTCGATAATTCAGGACTGGAATTTCCTACATGTCTACCTGAGCCTCCAATAACTAAGTTATTAAGAGTGGACTCCATGTTAACATCAATTAACATAAACTGTTATACTGAACTGCCTGCCTAAGACAACTGCAGAAATCTCCACAACAACATACAGTAGTGAGGAATTCATGAACTTTTTCAATAACAAATTCGTAAATATTAGGCAAAAGATTCAGGCTTTGAAACCATACAATTTAAGTGATGCAGATGATAAAATAACCACATCAGATCAGAACCTTGAACACTTTAACCCCCCTGAAGAGAATGAACTAATTTCACTCATCTCTTCTGCAAAATAATCAACCTGTGTATTAGATCCTATACCAGCACATTATCTCAAGCAGATAGTACCAGCAATAACAGAACCCCTGTTGAAAGTAATTAACTCTTCACTCAGCAGTAGTATGTTCCAAAATCTTTTAAAATCAGCAGTTATTAAACCACTAATTAAGAAACCTGACCTTGACCCCCATCAGCTGTCCAATTACAGGCCGATATCAAACCTCCCCTTTATCCCTAAGATTCTGGAAATGGTAGTAATGCAGGAGCTATGTTCACATCTACATAGAAATATTTTAGGCCTCATCACAGCACAGAGACAGCATTTGTTAAAGTAGTAAATTGCCTCCTATTGGCCACTGATCAGGGTTGCGTCACTCTGCTTGCGTTACTTGACCTCGGAGTAGCTTTTGACACCATTGATCACAGTATTCTCCTTCACAGATTAGAAAACTAGTTCATGCTTTTATCCCGTAAGTAGGAATTACGGGAACGGCCCTCTCTTGGCTCAGATCATATTTGAATGATCATGATCATCTTGTAGATTTACTTGGTGACTGTTCTGCATGTTCTCTAGTGGAGTTTGGTGTACCCCAGGGTTCGGTTTTAGGCCCACTGCTCTCTTTACATGCTTGCTCTGGGCAACAACGTACATAAAGCATGGTGCAGTGGAACCTCAGATTGCGAGTAACATGGTTTGCGTGTATTCCGACGGTTTTGAGGAATTGTGGGTAACCGTTTCCCCTGCTGGGTCTTAGTGCTCGTCTCTCACTGGTATAATCAACAGCCATGTACTGTTTTAATATAACACTGTGACCACATGTGTGTGCGAGTAAAACATTAAATTTTGTGTTTGTATGCGCGTGTGTACAGCGCACAAGAATTGTTCATTATAACACACGTGTACATGCGTGTAAAGCAAAAGCAAGTCTCATTAGAGAGGTTAAAGATCCATTACATGCTTCATATGTACACACATGGCCAGTGTTATAGTAAACTGTACATGCGAATGAAGACAAAGCATAGTGCAACAGTAAAAGACCATTGGTGTGATTATAGGTCACAGTCTTTCACTTGAAGCTCATGTAGATAATATTACCAGGATAGCATTCTTTCACCTGCCAAGATGAGGAATATATCGTCACTAAACGATGCAGAAAAACTAGTTCATGCTTTTATCACCTCTAGGTTGGACTATTGTAACGCCTTACTGTCTGGTTGCTCAACTAGGCGCATAAACAAGCTTCAGTTAGTACAGAATGCAGCGGCGAGAGTCCTCACTAGAACCAGAAGATACGAGCACATCACCCCTGTCTTATCTACACTGCATTGGCTCCCTATGAAATTTTGCATCGATTTTAAAATACTACCATTGACGTATAAAGCATTAAATGGTCTCACACCACAGTATTCGAGTGAACTGCTAGTGTCTTATGATCTGGCACGCCTACTTCGATCAAACGTGCAGGCTGCTTGTCAGTACCGCGTTTTATGAAAACTACAGCAGGAGGGCGGAGCTTTTTCTTACAAAGCCCCAAAGTTATGGAATAGTCTTCCTATTAATGTTCAGGACTCAGACACAGTCTCAGTGTTTAAGTCTAGACTTAAGAGTATTCTGGTGAACTGGTATGTTTAGATGCGGTCTTCCCCACTCTCATTGATTATTCAGGTTTGTTGATGGTGAAGTGATTGGCAGGACTAACTATGACATCATAACTAAAAAGGAGAGCCAGAAGGAAACAGACATGAGGGGGAACTGGGATGCAAAGCGACCAGAGTCCCTGCTTGCACTCTGCACTAATATACAGCACATTCCCCTTATACATTGTGTGACTGTGACCTAACTGGTAAGCACCTGTTGTGTAAGCACAATTGGTAAAAGCGCTATACAAATAAAACAGAGTCGAATTGAATAGAATATGTAAATATAATGAAGGAAGGGGCAGGTGTAGACTACTGACAGCAAAATGCACCTGATTGAGGGTCTGAGATTTAAAAAAAAATTGTGGATGAACACATTCATTAGTCAATCATTATCAGGTTTTTCATATACATGAAATGTATTTATTTACGTTTGTAGCAGTATAATACAATTGCTGTTTGTCATATAACAACATTTTCAAAGAAAGTGCAATCAACTTCCTTTTGAACATCTTGAAAGGGGAAAAAAAAACAAAAAACAAAACAGATTGGATTACAGTTCAGTTTGGTCATCTTCCATCTCTCCAGGAAAATAAAAACAAGTCTAGATGAGATTTCTAGAGAGAGACCCAGACTGACTGAGAGTGCCAGGTTAACTAACACAAGGTCAGGATGAAGGTCATACCGAGGTTCTGGGTTGAGCTCATGGTTGTGTTCGAAGGCATTTGTAGCGAGCTAAAGCTACACACTTCACAAACAGCACTGAGGTTAATTAGCACCCGTGTTAGCAGCCTTGGGTTATGCTCCTTCTCAAAATATGACGGTTTGGTTCGAGTGCTGGTTCGGCTGCCACGAGGGCTCCATCAGTCCACATCAGCACTTTCAGAGACGACTATTTGGCTGCTTTACCCTCGGCTGGCGTCTCTCCGTTATCCAGCGTCTTGAGGAGGCGGAAGAGACCGGCGGCCTCGCGGATTCGGCTGAATTCGATACAGAACGCCTGCACCTCGATGAACAGGTCCTGCACGTTGATGATCTTGTTCCGGATCAGCGACTGGAGGAACACGCACACCAGACGCACTAAACGGTTCTGGAGGAGAGAAAGAATGTGAGAGAGAGAGAGAAAGAGAGAGAGAGTGTATCAGATGTCTGACCTTGTTGAGACCTTGACCAGGTTTGAAAGTATATTTAAACAAATTAATTTTGTTTATATGGCATTTTAATAATGAACATTCGATCATCTCCAAAGGCCACCTAAAGCCATGGAGAAAAAGTAAGTACACCCTACTCCAATTCCATTTCTGTTCATCAGGATTTAAATAACAAACAACTTCAGGAAACCAAAAAGAAGACGATCAGTGGACCAGGAGACCAGTCGAGAAGAAAGATACACCCTACAACGAAGGGTTAAGCTCAGGGGTTAAGGTGCTGATAAGAAGGTCCTCTGGTTCAATCCTCAGTCCTGCAAGGCCCTTCAGTCACAACCTTCAGATACAATCAGGAGTCGAGCTCACAGTAAGTAACAAATGGAATGGTGGATATTTCTCCAGAGTGGGAAGTATTCATCACCTGAAGCCAAGTAGACGGACCCCACACCCCCATACCTACGAGGGGCAGTCCTAAAATTTGTACTATCATATGAAAAAAATAATTACAATTTTCACAAATTAATTAATTAATTTAACAAATTAGTTTGTTAAAGAACATTTCTTCCTGTTTAAAATACTTGTGGTTGTGTTTTCTGTACAAGTTTATCGATCTCCCACATCATTTGGATTATACAGGGGTTGGACAATGAAACTGAAACGTCTGGTTTTAGACCACAGTAATTCATTAGTATGGTGTAGGGACTCCGTTTGCGCCCAATAGCGCATCAATTCGTCTTGGGAATAACAGATACAATTCCTGCACAGTGGCCGGAGGGATTTTGAGCCGTTCTTGCAGAATAGTGTCCAGGTCACTACGTGATGCTGGTGGAGGAAAATGTTTCCTGACTCACTCCTCCAAAACACCCCAAAGTGTCTCAATAATATTTAGATCTGGTGACTGTGCAGGCCATGGGAGATGTTCACCGTCACTTTCATCACACCACTCTGTCACCAGTCTAGCTGTGTGTATCGGTGTATTATCATCCTGATACACAGCACCACCTTCAGGATACAACGTTTGAACCATCCAGTGCACATGGTCCTCCAGAATGGTTCGGTAATCTTTGGCAGTGATGCTCCCATCTAGCACAAGTATTGGGCCTGGGGAATGCTGTGATATTGCAGCCCAATATCACTGATCCGCCCCCATGCTTCACTCTGGACATGCAGCAGTCTGGGTGGTACAGTCGCTTCTCCACACTATAACTCTCGGACGTGGGAAAGACAGTGAAGGCGGACTCATCAGAGGACAATACATGTTTCACATTGTCCACAGCGCAAGATTTGTGCTGCTGGCACCATTGAAACCGACATCTGGCATCGGCACGAGTGATCAAAGGTTTGTCTATAGCAGCCCGGCCGTCTACATCGACCCTGTGGAGCACCAGGTGAACAGTTTTGGTAGAAACAGGAGAGTTGAGATGCACATTTAATTCTGCAGTGAGTTGGGCAGCTGTGGTTTTATGTTTTTTGGATGCGATGCGGGTTAACACCTGGACATCCCTTTCAGACAGCTTCCTCTCGCGTCCACAGTTACTCCTGTTGGATGTGCTTTGTCCTTCTTGGTGTTATGCTGACATTACCCTGGAAACCGTGGCTCTTGATACATCTCAAATACTTGCGTCAGCGAGACACACACCAACAATTTGTCCTCGGTTGATATGTCACCCATAATGTTGTGTGCGTTGCAATATTTTAAGCAAAACTGTGCTATTACTCTACTAATTAAACCTTCACACTGTGCTCTAACAGGTGGAATGTGCAATCAATAAAGATCGGCCACCAGGCTGGACAGATTTAGCCATGAAACCTCCAACACTAAATTGGCCAGTGTTTCAGTTTCATTGTCTAACCCCTGTTCATTTTTTTTAAATTTCTCTTTCAATTCTTCTAAAGTGTCACTTAAGTTCATTGACTCCACCACTGTGTCACAGGACATGTTTAGAAATGTAGAAATGAAGGAGGGTGCACTTTCTTTCCCCCCCTTCATCACAGAGGGATTAAAAGTAAAGCGTTCCAGACCTGCATGTACTTGTCCTTGATCTGCTCGCAGGTTGAGATGCAGTTGGAGATGTACAGGTGGATGAACTCTGGTGGAAGATCCACCGCCGTCGTCAGCCTGGAGCACAGACACCACATGACGCTCCAGTTAACACTCAACCACACACACACACTATACACACACCAACCAGGAGGAGGAGGAGGAGCTATAATGTAACACAACATAATAAATCCTCCATGTTCTATTGGAGTCACTCGTGTACCTGTTGACCACCTCCATGGAGTGTAAGGACATGTCCATGTTGACCAGGACGGAGAAATACTCTGTAATCTGACTGGAGGACATGAGCTTCAGCAGCATCTCGATGGCCACCAGAGGATTGTTCTCCACAAGATCGGGCAGTTTAGCGGGAGTGAGGCCGATGTGATACACCAGCTTCGGGTCCTTCTCTAACTCGGCTAACAGCTGAGAGACAAGAGAGCGACACGGTAACGCTAATCAGCATAAACACACACAAACCGGTATAGTGGTAAAACAAAAATAATAATAATCATTCATTTCTGATTAATAGTGATGTCACTGTGACAGAAGCTCAGAATCTTGTACGAAGCAGAAGGGGGCGTGTCCAAATGAAACCTCGCTTTGATGCATGTGCCGGTTCTCTGAGAGTCATGTGACTGAATCATTATATTGGAGATTTTTAAATCAAGATTCAGGAAAGCTTTTTTTTTTGCATTTCACAATGTACTTTACATTTATTTCTTAAATAACATATGGAGAAGGAAAATGCACACAAAATATTTTGGTTTGCAGTATTACGATCTAGATGCTACACTAAATGTGTCCACTAGATGGCAGCACAATAAACCCTTGAATAAAGCTTTATGAAACTTTTTGGTGAACTTTCAGCTGAGAAACCTCGACACATAAATGAGACTTCACCTCACCACCACTACTGACAAATAAAGGAAGAGGTTTAAGTCCAGTTCTTAACCAAGTCTCTGTGTTTAAATATTTCTCCTGTATATTAATCCTGAGACCGGTACCTGATTTTGTTGAGGTGCTGAGAGCGGACTCTTGAAGGCTTTAGCCATGATGCGTTTGGTCTCGAGACCGGTGGCGGCGCGGACGCACATGGAGCGATCCCACTGCACGCGGTGCTCCGGCTCGGCGGGACTCAGCCATGCCAGCTCGGCCTCGCTCGCCTGGAACAGCGGAGGAGCTGGTCGGATCAGCTCGGGACGGAAATGACCTGGACATGAGAGAGAGAGAGAAATGCGTATAACTAAAGACAAAGGACAGAAGGACGAAGGAGTGGTTTCTGTGGACACTTGTTAATATTTGAGGTAAAGTAGTTTTGTAGATTTTTGTATTGATATGACAAATGTTAAATTAAAATCTCTCAAATGCGACCGGTCAACAGCTTTAGCAACCTGAGCCTCCACTCACACAGCTTACACTGAGTGGATTCTTGTAGAAATAGTTCCCCTTAAAGGGACCTCGAGCACGCAGCCTTTATCCAAACTTCCATCTAGAAGCTTTTTAATAATAAAACTTGTTGTTCAGCACCTGGTGATGGGAAGTCATTAGGGTCAAACTTGGTCATCGGATTAATTTGCTTAAAAAAAAAAAAAAAAACACAGCAATCTAGAAATTTTAACGTTGCTATTATTTTTAAAAATAGTCCTAAAATACTGACAGCCTTAAAATAACTACACACCATCTGTGTGTAAAAGTGAAAATGATTGTATACACTAAGGTTTGGAAATTTTCAGTAAAACCTGACTTAAAAAACAAACAAAACGCTCGACAGAATTGCATGTACCAAAACAAAACAGTATTTTTTTCTTATCCACAAAACAAAAAAGATTGTGGAAAAAGCTGATCAGAAGGCTCAATGATGAGTTTAATCCACAGGGGGGCGCTCTACATGCAGAATAGTTTCAGGGTTGTGGAACCAGGAAAACAACAGCAGGTGTTTGTGTGTGAAGCATCCCCGAAAAGTTCTGTTTGATAGAAGTACTGGTATTCATACTTGGGGGACACCTGGACTAAGGAGCCGGCTTTACTTTGACTAAATATGAAACTAAAAGCTTGTCTGTAAGTACAGTCCTTTTATTAATGTTCACTTCATTCCTGACTCTGACGGTTAGTGAAGCCTCAGTCTAACGTCTCTCTCATCGGTTTTCTTGAAAAGACGACTTTAAGAACAGAGGATCCAGAGTAAATAAACAGATTTTAAAACAATAAAATAATGTAGAATGTAGAATAAACGGAAGCGCACTTACTCTCCAGAGGTGGGCGTGGCCCTGTGACCAGCGACTCTGTGATCTGATTGGCTAAGGAGCTGTCAAAGCCTGAGTGGGAGGAGTCAGGGTCGGGGTCACTGAGGAGGCTGGGGAAACTGGCTTTGCTCTGGGTGGGAAGCTCCGACTGACGCTCTGGATCACACACACACACACACACACACACACACACACACACAGAATGTGATTATGTACTAATGATCATTATTTTTAATTAATAAAATACTCAGTTCAGAGAGAGAACTCTAAATACCAGCAAGAGCGAGCTGTAGGCCGCTGATGTCGACGGTCTGCGGGGCGGAGCTCACGTCCATGCAGGAGATCTGACGTGGAGTTTTCTTAAAGAGCTCCCGAGGAGGAGCGAGCATCAGCTGGGACAGGAAGAACTTCTCAGGCAGAGTGACCGGGGGCAGAAAACCTGCACAAAAAATATATATAAATAAAATCCTGGTACATGCTGCTATGTGATGTCATATAAGATGAAGCTGGCGCGAATATCAACCCTAATACAGAAAATAAATAAAGCTTTGTGTTTAAATGATTCACTCTGTGTTAAACGCTGTCTGAACCATGTCGAGTCCACAACGCTGAGAAACTCTAGATCTATAACATGATCGTACACGTTGTTTATGCTCCACTATGCTACACTAGATCTCTGAAGGTGTGTGTGGTATCTGTTAGTTTAGTTTATCAATATAGCACATTTACTACAGCCACAAGACTGACCAAAGTGCTGTACATCCACATAAACGTTATAAAAGAATAAAAGTACACAACTACAGCCTAAGAAAAATAAAAATGAAATAAAAAATAAATAAATAAACACCGAAGCTTAAAAGGACAATAAAGCCTAGTAGGCCAGTGAAAACAAATGGGTTTTTAAAAGGGATTTAAAAGAAGACAGACTAGGAGCCATTCGGATATTAATTGGCAAGCCATTCCAAAGATAAGGCCCTATTACTGAAAAATCACGGTCACCTCTACGCTTAAGTCTGGAATGTGGAATTAAAAGGAGGTTCTGGTCACAGCATCGTAAACTTCTCAGTGGAGTGTGTTGGTGCAGCAATTCAGTTAAGTAGATGGGCGCTTGCTGGTGTAGCGATTTAAAAACAAATAGTACAATTTTAAAGTGTATTCTGAAATGAACAGGTAACCAGTGAAGAGTATCTGTCACCAAGCCATCATTAGCAGATCCTTTAACTCCTCTAATCTGTGAGGTGGAGTCTCCATGGACCAGACTTGCTCTTTCAGCATCGTTCCCTAGCACACTCGACCCCAAAGTCTGACACGTTTTGATCAGTGTGAACACAACTGTTCCACACACGGGAACTGTACCCAAGCTCCATAGAAAAAAAAGTGGTCTTGTGACCAATACGGCGTACACGCTGCGAATCTCATCAAATGTGGAAGGAGACTGCTGTTTAGACGTGACATCATGAGTGCCGTGTGTGCATTGCAATCTGAATCTTATCCTCTGATCCACACAACCAAAGCTGATACTGCAGGAAGACACACGAAAGTGTCATGCTTCACATTCTTGCAGAAACATCAATATTATACTTAGACTTATATAAGTATTATTAGTGTCTGAAAACAAAGAGCAAATTGAACGCTTGGGGAGGTGGGATCGTTCCTGTGAAAAAGTACCCTGTCGGTGCTGTGTCTTCCAGCCACCTCCAGGTCTAAAGCTCATATGTCTATTACAGTAACTTTTGGTGAGGGAAACGGATGTGCAGTGTGTGTTCAGACTCGTTTCTATCAGAACCAGTGTTATAACACTCATTTTTAATCCGAATTAAAGGACAGTGATGAATGGTGCTCATGACAATGATGATGAGACCCGAGACACGCCTGCCATGGTTGCAATAACAAACAATAACATCATCAATAAGGGTAAGGGGAGTGAACCTGAGAGGTGGCGCTCATGCTCGTCCTTGCCGGGGCTCAGCAGGTGGGCGAACACGGCGCAGAACGGGTTGGAGGCGAGCGGCTCGGTGCGGTACATCTCCCACAGCAGGTAGAGCGCGGCGAGCCGCTGAGCGGAACCCGGTAGCAGATCGGCATGCTGCAGGAGCAGCACGAGCACCGAACCCACCCGGAAGTGCTCGGCTTTACCGAAGCAGTGGTGGAAGGCGCTCGCGAGGCTCTCGAACGAGCTGCCGGCGCACGCCTCCTCCGACAGCAGGCCCAGCAGCGCGCTCAGCTCCTTCGGCGCCAGGCTCATCCCGCCCCCCTTCACCTACTGTACACCAGTTTAAAAAACAAACAAAAACACTAACAATAATAATTTAAAAAAAACGAATAAATCAATCACAGACTCGGGCTTGTCGGCTTGCGCGCGCGACACTCAAAACAATCGCGCTAGCTGTTATTCGTAATTAGCGACGATTCTGTAAACTTATTTCCGAACATTATAACGAAACACTTGGCTACGAGCTGGATAACATCTAAACGACAAAACAATAACCTAATAAAACCCCTCAAAAACAAAGCGTTTATTTCTAACCTACTGAGAAGCAAACAAACGGCTCGCCGTAACCCAGGGTCCTTTGCGGCGGCGCGCCGAAATGCATCACGGGAGCGGTCGGTTATATTAAAATAACAAACTATAAGTTTTATTATTTTTAATTCATTTTTAATAAGTGTATATACATGTATAGATGTACATATTAAAATGATAAATCATTTTAATCGCGTATTTATTTGTAAACGAATATTTCAACCCGGAAGTATACCGCCCCTAACCTCTTTTTCTATTACCCACAATCCCTTCCTTCTTCCTTTTCGAAGTTCGTTGGACAGAGTGAGTGTCACCTAGCCGAGTCTGCTTCGTAAATCCACATCCATCTGTTAAAATTTAATCAATAAAACAGCTAAACTTTGTTAAATACATGTTTAAAAGGTGTTTATAATGTCGGTGGTTTATAAATTGAGGCTTTTTGATGAATGATGACTGTTAATCCCGGACCTGTTTGATGCTAGCCCGGTTGCTAGCTAGTCACTGGTATTAAAGATCTTGTGTGGGTTTTTTATTTATTTATTATTATTTCCCGTAGATGGCGCCGATTAAGAAAGGAGGCGAGAAGAAGAAGGGGCGCTCAGCCATTAATGAGGTGGTGACCCGGGAGTACACCATCAACATCCACAAGCGCATCCACGGCATGTGAGTATGAAACACGTACAGATCTTCATAGTATGGGGGAGCACTAACTTTAGCTGCGTAACACTGATTCACACTTATGCCTTAAACTGATGTGTTGGAGCGTTTAAAGGAGCCAGACTCTTTTAGCAAGCATTAAAGCTCTGCTGCACCACACTCGAGTCCGGAGTGGAGAGAAGACCTGGGAACTGGGACATGTTCGGTTGAAAACACTGGACTTTTACAGCGAGACATTATTCTGAATGATGTATGTTTTGTGAGCTGTAGAATTGACGTTACAGGTCTGTAATTTAACCGACACGCCGTGTGTAACGTCACAGAGGAGAGCTTTCCCGAGTGGGAATTCCGAGTTGTGTTGGGCGTTCTTTCCATTTTTCCTGATTAGAAGCTAGAAAGTACAACGCTGACATCTTGCTGTGTGTTTAGTGTCAGAGGTCAGGGTTCGATTTGAGCCTGAATGCTCCAAATGTACGTTCCTAATCCTGCAATCAAGATACGGCTCATCCTGCCTGGATCGTTTGACCTTTTTACACACCTCTCAACTCAGGAGGGAATATAGATGAGACAGGTTCGCTACAGGATGCGTCATGGACTTGAGATGGAGCTCAGAATTAAACCATCAAGCTGAGCTGATGTGACGCCAGTGTGCGAACGCTTGACCGTATGATTTTTATTCCAAAATGTTGATGTGTTCTTTCTCGCAGCTCCTTCAAGAAGCGTGCTCCTCGCGCCATTAAGGAAATCCGCAAGTTCGCCGTGAAGGAGATGGGCACGCCAGACGTTCGCATCGACACCCGTCTGAACAAGGCCGTGTGGGCGAAGGGAGTCAGGTGATACTCCACTCACAAGATAGTCCCGAGACACCCACATACAGGTGTGAATGTTTGTTTAATGTGTCTGTGTCTCTCTCGCTCTTCAGGAACGTCCCGTACCGCATGCGTGTGCGTTTGTCCAGGAAGCGCAACGAAGATGAAGATTCACCCAACAAGCTGTACACACTCGTCACATACGTCCCCGTCACCACGTACAAAGGTCAGTAATGTTCTGATCATCTCCGTAGCAACTCGTGTAGTCGGGTTTTTGCCTCTTTTTTTTCTTCTTTTTTTTTGATCAAACTGTGAGTAATCAGATTATCACAGCACTGTGATGTGTAACTGTATGTATGACTGGGCACGTCCCAGGTGTTGTACCGTAGTTAAAGACGCTGTGTCTCTCAGCGTGGGTGAGAGTAGGTATGTACAGTCCGCAGTACTGAGGATCACAGAAGCACTTTCAGCAGGAACACACATCTGATCACATTGTTGTCTTAAACACAGTCTCTGGAGTAATCGCTCCTAAATCGTTCTGAATGCGTTAACACAAGGCTGAATCCCAAATCCCTCTCTAACCCCTGATCAAGGGCACTACGTGCTGTGGGGAACAAGCAATTATATATATATCCAACATGGCGCACTAGCTTTTAATTTAACATCATTTGGTGTTCGACCCTGGAAATGTAAGAGCTTATACTCTTAAGGTGGAAATGTAAAGTAAATCCGGTATGTTTCTCAGGACTGTCCAGCACCTACATAATTTTTTTCTCCGACTCACTATTGATCTCTGTACATTAGTTCCGCCGGATGAGAGTTTGTGGAATTGTTGCATAAAAGCGATATCGCACTTGAGGTCGTGCCGTTGGACTGAATATCAGCACGGCGGTGATATCTTTAGTATTTGTCCCAACGACCGGGCTAATAATATACATACACACACTGCATCAGTTCTTGTGAGATTGACTTAGCACAAAAACCCCCACACACAACGATGTGGACGCAAGACGTCTCCTTAAAGCACCAAATCGATCAGGTTGTAATGTATAATATAATCCTCTGGATCTGAGCAGTGTGTTAGATGATGGAATCGGGGGACTTGGAGCCAAGGTTCAGAGTCCGTCATTCATTCAGCTTGGGTGATGGAATCTCAGCATATAAACGGCTAAACACTCATCTTGTAGTAGGATGTAAACATCAACTGAAGGTCATGAAAGGAAAAATAGAATAAAGAATAAGAAAACGAGAATAAAGTAAACGAGGACCCTTGGAGAGATCACACTGACATGAGTTAAATCTTAATGAGTGTGCCATATACATATTAAATATTAGAGAAGATGAAAAATCCCAGTCATGATTACTGTACTGAGCCGTTCTTACCATCATTACTTTATTGTTTCAACTCTTCTACTAAATTTTATTTATGTAGCATTTTAATGATTGTCATCGTCACAAAGCAGCTTTACAGAATCTTAACAGAATGATGGAAATGTGTGAATGTTTGAATCAGAGTGATGAGATTAAACAGTTTATTACAGTTAAAAGTCTAATTGTATTTATTTTTGTTGTTGTTGCAGGTCTCCAGACCGTCAATGTAGACGAAAACTAATGTACTACATCTGACCAATTGTAATAAAATTCTAAAAAGAGTTTGGGATTGCGTCTTTTCTTCCTCTCTTCCTGAAGTTGATGCTTGCTGCACTGGATAACATTTCTACTTAAAGACCAGATCCCAGTTTATTTATTTGTTCATTGCTGCCAGTCAGTACAGGGTCCAGATCGTGGCTCTGACATCATTCATCTCTGGTGCAGCAACAAAGGCAGAGTTACTGTGAAGTAACCTCCTGTACGGATTCGCGAGCTCTGCTGTGGATTGAATACCTGAACCTTTTAATGATCAGAGAGGCTTAAGGAAACCTAAACCGCCTCAGGCCATGTCGTAGGTCACCCTGCTATCGGGCGTCTCGTTCTGTACAACTGACCCGGTCTCATCAGGATTCTTCTTGTGTGTAGCAAATATCACTGTTTGGGAGCTGGGATGATTGACAGCAGAGCTCTGGTTACTATGGTTACTTTTTAGGATAACATGAAGGTGAATAACTTTGTGGTTCTGTGTGAGATTCCTTTTAATACTGATGAGCTACGTTATTCAACTGATTTAAGTGGAGAGTCGCCTTGTACCTCATTGGTTCTTTTTATCAGTGACTTCCATGAAATAAAAATTCTTTATCATCAGCCTATCATGATGAGAAAGAGGAGTTTCAGTTGCAATAAAACACTTCTGGGTGGAAGTGTGACATCGTTATCAGAAAAACAGGCTGTACACATTTGGTTTGGTGTAAGTGTTTATTTTAATCTTGGACATACAAATAGATAAGATCGTTAATTAAAACATACATTAAATATTCACCATGTGGATTAATTAAAAAAAACTGATGGTCTAAATCGAACCTACATACATTCAGCCATGTTGAACAGTGTTGAAGGCACGATGTAGCGAAAAGTGCAGATTATTTATTTTAAAGCGTTTCTTTACCTATTACATCACACGCAGCAACACTGAAATTTCAAAGTTGCGTCACAGAATTATGTAATGCTTCATGTAGCTTTGACCTTAAGTCCTTCATTTTTGGGTGTGTTCTGTTCACATTATTAAAAAAAAAAAGACCATTTCAATTCCTCACCTCTGTTGTGTGTGCGCGCGCATGCGCTTGCTACATATGAGTGTGTGTGGTGTTGAATCATTAAGGCACGTGAAAGATGCATGTGTGACGTCACATGACGTTGGAAGTTCTTTGGCCCCTCAGGGTTTAAACGTTTGATTAATTAAGGAAAGACCAGCTCCCCTGCTAATGGTCCGAGAACGTTACCGGGTGATGATGCGGGTCGTTTGCAGACCCGGTGCCACTGGGCCGCTACAGTCCTTCAGGAAACCAAGAGGACGAGTCATAAACGTCCAACTCACAATTAAGTACATGACAAGCAAAGTGGCAGCTCCAGACATTCAGGTACCCAATAATCCACCCCTGTGGTCACCACGATACCCACGTTGTATGAATACACACATGCGATACAACTGTAAGCTTATTCATCATATGATTTCTGTAAGACCCACTATATATATAAAAATTATATATAAAACCCTACACACACCATGTTGACAGATATCCAGCTGTCATGTGACCAGATCAGGGCCTGGGGAGCGAGCTCGTGTTGGTGATTTGCAAAGTAATTGGAGAAAATGGGGTTAAAAAGAAAAAGCAATACAGTAAGAAGTCTGCAAGGCAGTCGGGCTCCAGCGGCCGGGACGGGAACCCACGACTCTCTCTCTCTCTGAACCAGAGAAGCACAAAAAATAGACCAACATGAGCTCGTCCAGATCTCTGCTGGTGCTGATCAACAACGCCGCTGATCTTAGAAGAGATCTGATCTCGGGGTTTTCCTGAACCATGATTAAAGCAGTGCAGAACCCAAACCACTGAAGGGTGACGCACCAGTATCTCACAGTACATCAAACATTCTTCTCTCTCTCTCGAAGAAAAAAAAAATCACATTGATTTGAACACTTTTTTGTTCCAGCATGCAATCTCTATACGTCCTCCTCTGAAGAAACGCCTCTTTTTATCTTGATATGGCACAAAACAACCGTCTCCCAGCCCGTTCGGACCCGGTTACGGAATCTCAGCTTCTCGTTTCAGGATCTTTAGAGGGCAGTTTGCGATGGCGTGTGTCTCAGCTGACGCTGTGCTGGACCATGAGCAGTCCGGACCGCTGCTGGTACTGCTTCTCCTTCGCCGACCTGATCTTCTCGCCGAGATCGACGGGCGACTCCATGAAGTTGACGAGGACCTGCTCGGTCAGCAGCGAGGCCAAGATCTGCTCAAAACTTACCGTCCATTCGGTTTCTCCCGCCGACTCGCTTCCTCCCTCAGCGGCGGAGGCGCTTTGGTCCGATTCCTTCGCTGCGGCCGCCTTGTGCCGGGCCTCGCCGATCTGCAGCACTAAACTAGTGACCACGGCAATGGCTTGGAAGAGTTCGTTTTCGCCGGGGACGCCGTGGAACATGCTGCACAGCGTCTTGCAAAACTGGACAAACTCTCGCTGTGGGGAAAAAAGAACATGGTCAGCTTCATCAAGCTTGTGGGTTCAAGACAGCACTAAACTAGTGTTCAATGTTCAGAGCAGAATGGAGGGTTTCTCGACTCACATTAAAAGACCTTAGGACTAAAAACAAGTTCAATCTAGTCCTATCTCGTTGGATAGAGATGTAGATCCCTAAATACCCTAAATGATCCCAACGTTCATAGTCATTTAATAATGAGGCCAAAACTGTACAATCAGAAGCGTCTAGCAGTTAGATGGGCGTGTACATGTGGTGGTATTAAAGGAGAAGTGTCTCTCTTGCCCTTGAAAACATGAGAAAATCTCCAATCTAAAAAAGAAATGTCGACGTCCACAAGTTCAGTTCCTCCTTTCGAGCAATTTCCAAACAACTGAAGGTAAGATTAAGTTATTTGTCACATGTACTGTTCACATATCCATATTAGAAATCCGGGGTCAGGGCACAAGATCAGGCAGGATACAGCGCCCCCTGGAGCACATAGGCCTCAACCTTCTGATCAGTAACATAGAGCCTTAACCGTCTGATCCACCACTGACCCCCCCATGAACGTCTGTACAAACGATTATATGGTAACAAATGTGTTTAAAAATCTTAGGACCGCAAAGACACTACATTCAGAAAAAGGCGTGGCTTTTAACCAAACACCACCATCGCAACTGTGAAGCACGGGGGTGGTAGCATCACAATGTGAGGACAGAGTTATCACTGCTGTCTTAAAGTTTTGCTTCTGTGTTTATAGTCAAAGTTAAAACCTGGTCATACTCGGGTCTCCCAGCAGGACAGTTGTGCTAATAAATATCATTATTTGTACTTATTTTTTCATGCCTATGTTCGGCGTGTGCAGTGAGCAGCTGGCTCATTTATTGGAGCTGACGGACTTTATCTTGGTCCTTGGCCTGAGAAGGATCTGATCTGGTCTCCAGGACTCACTTGTTTCATCTGAGGGAGGGGCTTCTCCAGGCCTTTGTCTTTGTCCTTGCCCAAGTCCTTCAGCATCTGCTTCAGCTGCTCTTCATAGCTTTTCCCATCTCCTGAAAAACAACCACAGACCCCAACTGCGATTAATCCACCTGGTGGAGCAGAGATGAAGGCAGTGACATCATCTCCACACCCTGCAGTCAGGCATAGTCTGGTATTTTCCTGCGTCTTAACACCCCTGCACATGACTCTAAACCCTGTGGGATGTGTGTGGGGTGTGAGGAAGAGCTCTGTATGTTCTTGTAGAACGTGTTTTACTTAATCGCAACTGTCTCAGCAAGGTCATGTGGTCATGAAATGAAGTCAGCTGACGACCTGATCGTACTGAATCACCAGTACACCACATCTATGGAGATTCTATGGAGTAAGAGTGTGAGTGAGAGTGATTCAGGGAGCACGAGGAATCATGACCTGGACGCCACAGTGTGTGTGTGTGTGTGTGTGTGTGTGTGTGTGTGTATGTTCACATCTAAAGGCCATAAATTTTATTCATTCATGCATTAGATTCAGTACCATTGGTCAGAGTTACACAGAGGGGTCTGGAGGTGGAAAGGATGGAATCGGAAGCCTTCAGGGGAGACGGTTCGCCTTCGTTCTCAGTCAGAGCTGAAGGCAACAAGAACAAACAGATGAAAAGAAATGTGTTGCTTTAAGGGCTTTCATTATAAAGCTGAATGGAATCAAATTCAGTACATTTTAGCGGGTTCGGTCACTTAAAAGATGAATGAAAAATGTGCTTTGAAGCTCTCAAGAGTTAGCGAGAGATGAAACTGACCAGGTGCAATGTGGAGACGGTAGAGAAGCCTGACCTTCTCGTTCAGCTCCTCACAGTACAGGGTGTCTACAGAGACAGAGAGACAGTGAGACAGAGAGACACACAGACGTGTTCATCACGATAATCTCATTCATTTCTTCATCTAGTCCCATGAAAAGAGGGAAAGAACATTTCAGTCGGTGATCACTTTAATAATCTGATGGAAAGAATAAAACAGTAAAGCATGACGAGCGCGGTGCTGTAGGAGGAGAAGCAGTGATGGTGTGTTTAATAGTGATGGTGTGTTAATGATCATCAACACTCAATGAAATGTCGTTAAGAGTAACTAATAGTGTTGGTTTAGCGCCCATATTAATTAACATGTACACCACAGGAGGGCGCACTTGCACTTCAGGCAGATAATCAGATTATTTCTGACAGCCTTAAAGTTTTGTCGCCCCCCTACCTACACCCCCCCCCAAATGTTGTTTAAACTTTTGTTTTTTCATTAATTTGTCACATTAATAATGTGTTTGTTCTCACAGATGTGTAAAAACATCAAGTCTAAATCAAAAGTCAACAACAACGCGTGTCTACGTTTAATCATGCACAAATTTGCAACCCCGATATTTGCATACAGTGCTGTGAAAAAGTATTTGCCCTTTCCTGTTTGCCGTTTTTGTTTTGCATATGAAATGTTTTGCTATCTGAAATTATTGTGCAATATTAAAATCTGTTTGATGATCTCAAAGATAACCCAAGTAAATACAAAATGCAGCTTTAAAATGATGATTTCATTTAATAAGGGAAGAAAGCTGATTAAACCTCCAGTGAACCACAATGAGAGCCATTTTCCACAAAGAGAGAGAACTGTGAAGAGTGGAGAACCTTCACAGGAGCGACCGGCCTACTGAAACTACTCCGAGAGCAGGCCGACACCTCATCCAGGAGCTCAAAAAAAAGAACACAGAAGAATATCTCAAGACCTGCAGGTATCACTCGCCTCAGTTGAGGAGAGTCTTCATGATTCAACAATAAGAAAGAGACTCCCACGGGAGGCATTTCTGCCGTTCAGAGTTCGGAGGTGAACGCCACGGCTGACCAAAAAGAACACAAAGGCTCGTCTCACATGTGCCAAAAAGACATTTTGATTTTGGGCAAATATTCTGTGGATGAGACAAACGTTGAGACAAAACTTGAATTTGCAGGTGCGTGTCTCATCACATCTGGTGTAAAACTAACACAGTGTTTCATAAAAAGAACATCAAACCAACAGTCATGAAACATGGTGGTGGTAGTGTGAAGACCTGGACGACTCGCCATAATTGATGGAACCATGAATTCTGCGCTCTACCAGAAAATCCTGAAGGACAATGTCCGGCAGGTATCACTCGCCTCAGTTGAGGAGAGTCTTCATTATTCAACAATAAGAAAGAGACTGAGGGGCAGAAATGCCTTCCGTGGGAGAGTTCAGAGGTGAACGCCATCGCTGACCATCAGTTCGTGACCTCGAGCTTAAGTGCACTTAGGTTATGCAGCAGGACAACGATCCAAACACACCAGCAAGTCCACCTCTGAATGGCTCAAAAAAAATAAAAACTAAATGAGGGTTTGGAGTGACCTAGTCAAAGCTTTAATTAGTCTTACAGCTCCTTCCATCGAGGAGTCGCCACAGTCGAGCGTCCGATCTGCACAACAACTCGGCACAGGTTTTACGGCAGACACCCTTCCTGATGCAATCCTTCCATTTAATCCGGCTTTGGGACAAACACTGCACCCAGTGGTTGGGAATCAAAGCCAAGCCTTCCACATGGTACGATAGAAACCCACCACTGAGCCACCAGTGCCCTGGAGTCTGGTCTTGAGATGCAGTGGGCTGACCTTAAACAGGGCCGTTAATGCTAGAAAAACGTCTGATGTGGCTGAATTAAAACAATTCTGCAGGGCAGAGTGGACCAAAATTCCTCCACAGCTATGTGAAAGACTCCGTGCCGGTTATGGCAGAAGCTTAAAGCTTTGTTGCCGCAAAGGTTATTAGGTTTAGAGGGCGATTACTTTTTCACATAGGGCAGGGTAAGTTTTTTTCCCCACTTAATATATGGAATCATCATTTAAATCTGCATATAGTATTTACCCGGGTTATCTTTGTGTAATATTAAAATCACTTTCATGATCTAAATCATTTAAGTGTGACAAAAATGCAAAACAATCAGGAAGGGGCAAATGCTTTTCCACAGTATTCTATAACTGAAATACTTACCCCCCCCCCCACACACAGACACACATACCGATCCAGCGGGCGAACTGGCTGAAGGTGATATGGTTCTGTCCCCCCTGGTCCAGCAGGTTGAAGGTTCTCTGCGCCATGGTGTCGGTGTGTGTGCCGCTCTGCCACGGCATCAGCAGCTCGTACAGGCTCTTAAACTGGGCTCGGTCCAACTGGTACTGCTCAGGGGAGGCAGAACACACTCCGTCTCCCCAGTACAGGCTAATGAAATGTTCCGTCTGAAATAACCACATGCACAGTCTGTTCATTACAAGTGCTTCTTAAATAAACTGTAAAAATTCAGACTTTAATGAATCTCCAGATGACCTCAGACGCACCTTAAAGAGGTCGTAGAGTTCTGAGAGATGCTCCTGAGACAGAGAGACTCCGGGGGAGATGAGCCGCAGCTACACACACACACAAACAACATGTATGATTATTAATAGATAAGCTGGTGCGCTCACATGCCCTGCCTCATAAGATCTTTGAGGGATTAAGTACAGAATCTGTTGGAGCTATTTAGTAGAGCTGTGTCTCACACACTGAAGGACGTCTCTTATGTCTTTTTGTGATATCTGAATCAGTTAGTGATTAGTGATATTCTGTGAACCTGGAAGAGGAAGAACCTGATTAATAAACCATAAAGTTTTGAATTCTCAGAAAACTTTGTTTAATATATGGTTGAAAATATATATATATTTTATGAAATATTGAAGTGTGTGTGTGTGTGAGAGAGAGAGGGAGAGAGGTGTGTGACGTGTGGATGTGTCAGGATGGATGGGTTAGCGTGTGCGTTGTGAGAGAGGTGTGTGTGTGTGTGTGTGTGTGTGGAAACATTTGTAATGTGTGGTGTGTGCATGTGTGTGATATGTGTTTGTGTGTGTTAACATTTGTAGTGTGTGTGTGTGTGTGTGTGTGTGTGTGTGCGTGCGTGTGTGTGTGCGTGTGTGTGTATGTGTAGTAGGCCGCAGATGCTGGAAAATAAGTGTCACACTATGATGTTCCTTAATGTGATGTCACCGAACGTGTCACTGAATATAATGTCACTCAATATAACGCCACACAGAAAGTTATTAATCATTTTTTGGTGTAAGTTTAAGACATTATCACGGCTGACCCGTTTGAGATATCAAAAATTCCTTTGCAATTTTGCATCCTCAATGTCTTTAGATCACATTGGCCGGGTTTGGTGGTGATCGTATAAATTCTCTAGGAGGAGTATATCAAAATCCATCGGGTGTGTTTTTCCGAACGATAACTGGCCTCCTGTTGAGTTGAGCCCAGGACGTGCAGTGCGAAAGTTGTTTGGCTCAATGAGCTCTAAATGTATAAATGTGTACAGAGTTTCGTGTGCCTACGTGAAAGTGTGTGCGAGTTACGGAGCAAAATCTCTTGTGAGGGCCCCTGAGGCCCTCGAGCTACGCATGTGGCCCAGACTCCCAGGCATCCGAATGGCAGCAGATTCCAAACTGTCTGCCAAGGTTCATGAGTTTTCGAGCATGTTAAAACCCAGAAAAGTCCAAAAGGTTGGACTGTGACTGTGGTTCCCTCACAGTATGAGCACGTTACTCACTAACACCATCCTGGCTTTTAAACTTCTCTTTTTCCACATACAGATGAGCTGAAGGCTGCAATCAAAGCAACCTGGTCTCCAGTAACGCTACAGGCTGATCACCTCCAGGCCATGAACACACTGATGCAGGAATCTGTGCTGAGGGAGAACCAAGTGTCGAGTGCAAAAATTTACATAAAAGGATTTATATTACAGAAATCACTTTGTGATTGATCTTAGGAAATATTCTAATATAAATCGTCCAACGTGCATGTGGTGTCCTCACATATGTGCGAGACATATTTATTTCACACGCCACGGCTGCTAACTACCCCCCCGTCAGTCCATCTCAGATCAGCTCGAGCTCAGGATGTTGTTACGTAACATCCTGTTTTTTGCTCTGTAGAGTTTTGAGCTGCATTTAGAGACGTAACAGTGAACAGTGTTTACAGACGAGCCGTTCCCGAGGCGTTCCCGCGCACCACGCCGTTAGATCCTTTATTGTCTGATGCGAGTTTTGAATGAGGTGCTGCTTGCTGGGTGACGATCACACACACGTTTAGTGTTAGCGTCAGTCCATGTTACGAGATCTTTTGAGTTTTCTTGATGATCTTATGGATGTTGATGGTTTAACATTTCTCACAACTGCACGCTGAGCAATGTTACTCTTAAACTGATTTTTCCTTTTCTCTCCCTACGCTTGTGATTTTCAAAATAGTTCCTCTTTTATACCGATCATGAGAAACACCTGTTACTCATCAACCTGCTCACCTGACGAATGTGTTAATCAGTGTTTTATGGTTTTCTTGCACCTGTTGTCTCGGTGTTTAATAATTCTACTAAATATATGACATTTTACAAAACCTTTTTGTTTTTTTCCCTCCCAATATTTTCCAGGTGCCTGTGAATGAAAACTAACCAACACCGTCTGACACTCGATCAGATTCAGCAACACGACCAGTAAGAGGAATAAACAACCTGATTAATAAACAATAAAGATCTGAATTCTCAGAAAACTCCTCTTATAGTTGTTTAATATATGACTGAAAATATTAGTAGTGTGTGTGTGTGTGTGTCTCACTGTGTTTTCTTTACTGGTGTCCTCATGAGCCTGCAGCACCTGGATCCTGTGTCTCGATCTCATCCTCTCCAGCTGTTTAACAGTCAGGTCCCCAAATTTCTACACACACACACACACACACATTATATAGCTAACTTATAGAAAACTGATAAACAATAAATAGTGAATACTTTTATAAAAAAGTATTTTCAACCGAGATTAAATTATGGCTGGCACCAAACACACACACCTCATACGCATAGTTGATGAGAGCAGTGATCTGTGTGTATCCTGCAGACTCCGTGTCCTCAGAACTCACACACGACTCCTCATCGTCTCGGACACGCTCCAGAAAACTAAACACACACACACACACACACACACACACGCACACACACACATACATACATATATATATATATACACACGCACACACACATACACACGCACACACAAATACACACGCACACACACATACACACGCACACACACATACACACGCACACACAAATACACACGCACACACAAATACACACGCACACACAAATACACACGCACACACAAATACACACACGCACACGTTTCAGTTTCAGTTCCTGATGTGTGAGAACAGTTATTCTGCACCACTGTACACGAACAATCTTTTCTATGATGTTTGTACTGAATGTGTGTCCCACTGTCTACTTTATGTCTCTGTCCCTTGTTCTCTCTGCGTCTCTCTCCGATATGTTTGTCTCTTTCCCCACGCTGTGTCTGTGTATCTCTCAGCCTCTGATTCTGTCCATGTGTGTCCCTCCAGTAGGGTCCCAGTGTGCGTCTCTGTGTGTCCCTCTGATATAGTGTTGGTGTGTCTCTTTGTGCATCTCTGATACTGTCTGTGTCTGACTCTTTCTGCCTCTTTGTCTGTCTCTGCATTCAGTTTGAGAGACACAGAAAGAGAGGAACAGAGACAGAGGGATGAGTGATGAGACCACGGCTAGAGTACACTGTGGAGACTGGAAACCAGTTTCCCCAACACAAATCTGTCAGAATGTAGATGTGTGTGTCTATATGATGTGTGTGTGCACGTCTGAGTTTGTATGTGTGCGCATGTGCATGTGTACGTGTATGTGCGTGCATGTGCATGTGTGTGTGTACCTGGTCAGTATCATGAGAGACTGCCCGTCGTCAGTGCTGTCACAGATCTCATCCACGTTGGCGTCGAGGACGGCGAGGCCGAGCTGGAAAATGATTTTGACGCCGTGGCAGAAGAAGCAGTCGAGGACGCGCAGGCCGCTACGGAACGGGACGGCGCTCAGGAACAGAGCGAGGAACCAGGACAGAGAGAGAGACGAGAGGGACACGAGGTCAGGGACGCGCTCGGCCAGGTGCGGCAACCGCTCACGGATCAACTCCTCAAACACAGAGCGGTCCACCTGAGCACCTGGGGGGGGGGGACAGACAGAGAGAGACAGAGTTGTTACACACAAACAGGGGGCAGTATTTATATACACACACACACACACACACACAAAGCGTGCAACACTGTAGTGGTAACACTGAGCAATACCACAACTAAGCCCCTCTACTATAAATACAACAAGCACACACACACACACACACACACACACACACACGCACGCGTGTCCACACTCACCAATGACCCTGCGGTTGAAGTAATCAGGCAGCATTCTCTCACACACTGTGACCAGCAGCCAGAACGCTTCTTCCTCTCGCGTGTAGAGCAGCAGCACCGACGCCAGGATGTTCATAGACTGGACACACACACACACACACACACACACACACACACACACACACACGAGCATATGAGAACCAAAGGAAAAAGCTCAGAAGAAGCTGAGCACTTGTGGAGTCATGATGTCTGAACCCCGAGGTTCACCGAGAGTCTGAACTAATCGAGACGTCTGGACGTGATGTGGACGTGATGTGGACGTGGTGCGTACGTGGGACATCATACGAGATAAAACAGGATGTCGGGGTGGAACCAGGGTTCTGTTTAGGAATGTAACGACTTGAGGGAATCACCTCTGCGTCTCCTTCCAGATGCTGAACACGTGATCAGAGCCAGATGTTCTCTACAGTCAGTCTGTGTCCAGCTCGGCCTGACTGAACGTGACCTGTGGGGAAGACTAAGGCTGTACCCGTGTGTGTGTACCTGGCAGTAGCCGATGCCCGGGTTGCGGGTGGCGTACGCGTTGAGGACGCGGCGCAGCGCTGCGATGCCGGTCTCGCTCTGAAACGCGGCGTGTTCGGGCAGCGAGCGCCGCAGGTCTCTCTCGATCTCGTCGCTCGTCTGCTCGTTCGTCCTCTCCTCCAGCAAATCAGAGTAAGAGCGCGAGTGTGTGTTCAGGAAGGACCGTGCATCTGCAACACACACACACAGTCTTTTACATCTTTTACACTCCTCCCCCTCACCATAGCAGTCTTTCGTTTCCGCCGCTCTCACCTGAGAAGGCGAGCCACATCTCGCCACGCAGCGACTCCGGGATGCCTGCAGCCACCAGCTTGCGCGTCCTCTCAGTGTGGAACATGTGCACGCCGCGGCCGAACTCCTCCAGGTGCTCGTCCCACAGCTAACACACACACACACACACACACACACACACACATTAACAAGCTGTTGGATTAGCGATGCCGTCCCCTAAAGGCTACACCTACAAACAGCAACTATAAGCAACAACAATAATAAACACTTCCCCCTCGGCCAGGCTGATACTCACGCGTTTGTGCTCGGAGGATTCCGATTGGCCGGTCTGGAATGTGGTGATTAGCGCTTCCTCGAGGATAACGGGACGGAGAGTGTCGTCCGTGTCGTAGCAGAAGGTATAATACGGGGTGGGGGAAATCTACACACCAGGACACATACGCAGTTACACACAGCGATGCAAACACCTCTTTATTTTTAGGTTCACAGCATGAAGGTGAATTTCCCGCCGCACCAGAGTCTTCTTGCGGTTGCTTTGCCAGTGCAGCGCGCGGAGACGGGCGTTCAGGTCGTCCACCAGCTGCTCCCGTCTCGCCACCTCGATCAGCTGGAAAGCCCGCTTGGAGCGCACGCTGATGATCACGGGGTTGGGCAGACCACCGCTGCTCTCGGCTTTCTCCACAGACTGCACCTGAGGGCGCGGAGAAACGCCAGTCACGACCCGGTACAGCCCCGCCCACTCCGACACGCGGACGCCAGAGTGAGTACAGCAGTCAGGGTCATGGGGTTAAAGGGAACCGATGAGAAAAGTTCCTGTTCTCACTTGTGTGTGTGACCATGTAGAGGAACTCCTCGGGCCCGAGTCCTTCCTCAACTTAAAACCAAATTCCACCATGTTTAATTAAATAACATCAGATCTTTAATGCATCGTTACTATGGCAACGATATGTATAAGAAAAAGCACTTTTATATAAACCCGATGTCTGTGTGGGTCACGTCCTCACAGCTACTTGACGTATGAATAGAAACGTGTGTTTCTGTGTCTGCAGTCATGTTATAATTGTACAGTCAACTAAGTTGTGTTAAATGTGCTCTAAGTTGTGTGAAATGAGTTCTCAAGGTGAAATGTCGTATTGTGAAACGCATTGTCCCATAGGAAATAATGTAAATGCAGATAATCCGTTCCAGCCGCCCAAAAATATTACCAATATTACCAATTTCCAACACCATCATTATATTTCAGCACGTAAAAACAATCAAAACATTTAGAAAAACCATATAAATGAAGTAAAATATGAAATAAATAGACATTAAACCTCACTAAACCTTAATTTATGATTCCTCTCGGAACTGGCTGCTTTAAAAACCAAACTGAAAGCGTCTCCCTTTTCTTCTTGCTACCATCCATGGGACATACGGTGCTGTCGTCACTAAATTTTACACAAAATCCAAAAAAAAAAAAAACCCACAAAAATATGTAAACTCACTTCAGTTTGGCTTTTTACTGACACAAACAAGTTGCTTGCAAAATTTCAGTTGTTAAGGGGAGAATTTGTGCGGCGCTCGTATGCCAAGGTACCGCTGTAGTTTAAGGCGCCACCTGTAGGATCATAAAGGAATTGCAATTGTATATAAATTAATTAATTTTTAAACATTTTAGAGAATTGTGATTTGTACCCGGATCGATTCCCACGTGTGTGTGTGTGTGTGTGTGTGTGTGTGTGTGTTCAACACCTACTGAACACATAAGTAACACGAGGTCCAGACTCTTCATTACGATCACATTCACACACAGTTACAGTAATCAGTCAGAGGGTCCAGACAGTCAGCAGTATGATGAGAAGTCGAAGCTGTGACGGGTGACGCTCGTACCTCTGCGAGTGGGATGAGGAGGGTGCAGTGTCCCTCCTGCAGGCTGCTGAAGGCCATGTAGTTCTCCGTGACGTAGAGGCTCCCAGGCGTGTGGCATCGTGCGTGAGGCGTCCAGGCCGAGCATCGCATCACTTCCTTCAGCGTCTCAGAGCGCGGGAGGCCGAAGAGCGAGAGCACGTACTGGCGCAGGGCCTGCTCCTCCAGTGCCCTACACACACACACACACACACACACACACGTCATGGCTTCTTTGCAGCCATTTTATTAATACACACGCACACACATTGCACTGCGGTTAATATAACTCGACAGTGCTCAAGCTCACACATTCAGACCACATCACACACACTCAAGGTTTTTGATCTTTTTTTATTTTTTTTTTTTTTATACAGCTCACTCTCTTTCTGTGTTTATTTCTGTTCCGCCTCGAGTCTTTCTCTTCCTTATCTTTACATCCTTCCTTTCCTTTAAAGGAAGTGAAGCAAAAACAGGACCTGCACACTGAAGTTGCCTGCACAAGATTGCGCGTATCTGTGTGTCTGTGTCTGTGTGTGTGTGTGTGTCTGTGTGTGTGTGTGTGTGTCTGTGTCTGTGT
>QMIH01002440.1:30914-37496 GCA_003987875.1 Clarias batrachus | reverse complement strand
TGTGTGTGTGTGTGTGTGTGTGTCTGTGTGTGTCTGTGTGTGTGTCTGTGTGTGTGTCTGTGTGTGTGTCTGTGTGTGTGTCTGTGTGTGTGTCTGTGTGTGTCTGTGTGTGTGTGTGTCTGTCTGATCGGGGTCACATCCTACAGGCTCCGTTACCGTTTAGTGATGTTGGACTCGGGTTCCGTTTTGGCGTTATCGAACAGCCTCCGCAGCGCCATGTCTCCCAGCTGAGTCATCACGGTCATCACTTCGTCCACATCAAGGAACATGGAGAACTCGCGCTGCTTCTGCCGCGTTCGGACCCTGATCGCGTCGTTGATGAGGCCGAAGGTGGCGCGCTCCAGAGCCGTGACTTCAGCCCAGGGGATCAGTAGCTTCACTGCACATGAAGGAAATGAAAAAGTCTAGAATGAGTAGCCGTGCAGGTTTTGTTTCAGAAAATCAGTCACCGTGATGATGTGCAAAATGCAAACCAGACACTGAAATAACGTAAGAATTGGAAAAACTGACCAAATATGAATAAATATACAGATACTGGAGCATTCCATTACACCTCACACCCCAAAAAGTTATTAAATTATTCTGGGTTTCTGTATTAAAACCATGGAGGCATTGCACTTTCATCAACACTGTTAAACCTGATAAGAGAACGTCTCTGGAGGCTTTACAGATTACAGCATTGAATCATAATGTTATCAGGTTGCACAGCAACGATGATCGGGCCCAAGCCTGTCACACACAACCTGTCAGTGTGATGTCACTCAGGAGGACATCAGACACTTTTTCACCACAAGTTTAATGCATCGTCACGGCTGACCCGTCTGAGAAATCAAAAATCTCTTCACTATTTTGCATCCTCGGTGTCTTGGGATCACATGGGACCATTTGGTGGCGATTGCATAAATCCCCTATGAGGAGCACATCAAAGTCCATTGTGTGCGTTTTGCAAACAATCCAAAATAACTGACTTCCTGTTGAGCAGAGCCTCAGACATGCACAGTAAACATTGTTCCGCTCAATGTGATCTCAATGTGTACCGGGTTTCACATGTATGTATATTTGCGAGGGCAAGTGTGTATGAGGTATACACAGCAAAATCTCATGTCAGGGCCCTGGGCGTGGCTCTCAGGCGTCCTAATCGCACCCGATTTCAACCTGTCTGCTGATTTTCATGATGCTTTGAACATGTTAAAGACGTCCAGATGCTGAGAAAATAAATCAAGCATGCAGTATGATGTCACAGGGCCGAAGTCATGGTGCTTGGGCCCCTAATTAATAAAATGCCAACAAAATACTGAATGAATCTGTCCATCAGAGTGGACCAGAGACATTCCACGAGTGGCGTTAACAGAACACAACAGCAGCACCTGGCTAACAAAGCTAACACAAAGTACAAAGCTAATGAGCTTAACACAAGTCTGAATCCCAAATCCCACTCTAAACATTAATCAAATGCACTACACTGAGTGTGTGTGACGGTGTACACTCTACATAGTGAACTAGATTTCCATCTAATGCTATTTGGGAACCCGGACGTTAAAGAGCAGATATTCTAAATCGAAATAAGTGGAAATATAAAGAGAAACTTAAGAGAGAGTTACAGCTCCTGCTCCAGCCAGGTTTTATTAATGAACGTCTGGTTAATTCACCAAATATTAACAAATAAATAGAATAGAAACTTCACTTTTCGGCACGGATGTTTAAAGATACATCACTGTTTCTCCCTTCACCACAACACTGACAGAGAACTGAGAGATCTGTATTTGTGATTCAACATTCCTACATGCATTAGCAATTTACTACTAAGAATGTAGTACAACAATTTAAATACATATACAATGCACATGCAAACATGAAACGTTTTGATATCAGAGCCTCGTGGGAGACATCCGCTCACCTGCCGTCCACCAGAGAGATCGTCCTGATTTTTCCCGCCAAGTCTCAAGAACTTTCTCGCGAGACACACTATAACAGTGTAATACATCACACTTTCTCTATTTAGATATTTAGGGCCCAGGCACTATAAGGGGCGCAGGACACCGTTTTCCTAAGGATTTTTTTTTTCCAACTTTTTGGACTTTTCGGGGGTCTTAACATGCTCAAAAACTCATGAAACTTGTCAGACAGGTTGGAATCTGCTGCCCTCAGGATGCCTGAGAGTCTCGTGACCCGGAGCCCAAAGGGGCCCGCACACGAGATTTTGCTGCCTAGCTCATACACACTTTCACCTGGACACACGAAACTCGGTACACATTTAGAGCTCATCAAGCCGAACAACTTTCGCGCTGCATGTCCTGGGCTAAACTCAACAGGAGGCCGGTTATTTTGGGTCGTTTGCAAAAACGTACCCGATGGATTTTGATATACTCCTCCTAGGGAAATTATACAATCGCTACCAAACTGGGCCAAAGACATCGAAAGACATTGAGGATGCAGAATTGCGGAGGGTTTTTTGATATCTCAAACGGGTCAGCCGTGATAATGTCTTGAATTTACACCGAAAAATGATTAATAACTTTGTGTGGCATTATATTGAGTGACAGTATATTCAGTGACACCTTCTGTGACCTTGCGTGCAGGTTGTGCAGTGGATGGATTTTTCGAGGTCTTAACACACTCAAATAACACACAGGTTGTGCGGTGCACTCGGGGTGGTGATGGCACAGGGTGCTTGGACCCGTCATCGTTGCTTGCAACTATATTTTAAACTTGAAGTATATATATATATAAAGTATATTTGATATCCAATTATAAATCAATTATTTACATCAAAAGCTTCAATATATAAATAAATGCAAAGTATTCAAACAGCATTGCTCCAGCCAGACACAGTAACTAAAGGTATTATTATATTATATTATATTATATTACATTACATTATTGGGACTTTGATGGCTCGGTAAACTCCCACATGTAAACATGTATATAAATATTGTGTATATGCTGCATGTAAAGGTGTAACAAATGGTCTAAATAATCGCTTACATCAACTATTAACAATGATCACGCTGTATTTTTATCTTATTTAATCAATAACATTATAATAATGTAAGCAGTTGACAGGGATGTGATCGAGCAGGTGCATCATGGGTGCATCATTTGGATGGCTGCTATCATAAAGTAAAACAATTAGGGGCCCAAGCACTATGACATCATTCCTGTGAATTCACAGTATGTGTAAAGGGGCCCTCTTGTTCTTCTGACAATTTTCGTTTTCCAGCATCTGGGGATCTGCATCAGTTTTTTTGCCAATCCGAACATGCTCAGAAAATCAGCACATTAGGAGTCCTGAGAGTCTGGGCCACAGGTGATTTTGCTGTGCAGAGCTCAGACACACTTGCACAAATACAACCTGGAAACCTGGTACATTTTTAGATCTCACTGAGCCGAACAACTTCTGCTTATATGCCTGTCAGGGGCTCTACTCAACAGGAAGTCAGTTATTTTGGTTCATTTGCAAAGCGCACACAGTGGACACACATGGGCCAAGACATCGAGGATGCAAAATTGCGAAGGGATTTTTGAGATCTCAAACGGTTCAGCCGTGCCGATGCCTTAAACGTGTGCTGAAAAGTGGCTAATAACTTTTTCATATGGAGTGGCATCATAATGTGAAGCCGGGCAGAGATGGTGCAGGTGCTTGGGCCCGATTATCACTGTTCTGCAACTATACTTTTATTTAATTCTGGCACATCAACACACACACACACACACACACACTGCCCCCATCGCTTTAAACTCCTGAGCAAAGTGTAAGAAAAGCACAGTCAGCTCTCCAGATGTTAGACTTGGACATAAAGTTGAGAATTCAAAGTTTTTTTACTAGCAGAATTAGTTAATGAACATTTTTTTTTAATGAAATTTAAAAAAAATCTCTTTTCTTTCTGTAAAAAAGCAACATGGAGTCGGTCACTACGTGAGCTTTAACTCAAACACTGAAATCAGTCGGTTTGTATTCGTTCATGCAGGTTCGAGTTTCCTGTTGCCATAACACGAGGGTGAACTGGGCCGTCAGACCGGATGCAGAATAAATGTTGAACGTAATGTGAAATCTTTCCCCCTTTTCTTGTGACCTTTCTCTTCTATGCGCTCACAGCGATGCTACAGGTGTGTACTGTTTACCGCTCCAGATCTACAGAGAGTAACGGACGCGCTCACCCTCTTTTCCGAGCAGGAACGAGTAGAAAGCCATGTGATTGGTGGACAGGTAGATCCAGCCCTGACGCGGCACTCGGCCTTTCCAGCAGCAGCAGGAGTAATGAGCCACCAGCTTTTCTTTCAGCGGGAGGCCGAACCGCTGCTCGAAGCGCACCATCGCCTCGCGGAACCGGGACGGGTCGTCTTCCAGCGCCGCCTGGCCCACCAGGACTTCCTCAGCGATTAGGCCCTGAGGTTTAACACACACACATACACACTAGTTCTGTAACTCAGTTTCGTGCTTTTGATCGTCCACAACTTTAACTTCAAACGCATCATAAAACAGCAAAGAATATCAATATTAAATATTTAAATTACATTATTGTACAAATCAGAGACGAGCTAATAAACTGACCAGAACTAGCGAGAGAGCTCAAATGTTTGCTGTACATCAGCTAGCAAAAGTTAATCGACTTCCTGGGGAAACGTTTATTTAATGAGCGTTCAGGTTGCAGCGCAGCGCAGCGGCTTCAGTACGAACACAAGAGAATCTCTTTCTTTAAACAGCGACGTCTAGCGATTAGCCAACTGACCCGTACGGTACGTTAGCTCATTAATCGATCAACAGAAAAAGCCCTCAGAGTGATTATCAACCTTAATTAATCAGCGTCATTATCAGCCATAACGTTAGCAGTTAATCTGAGCGATAAACGTCCGAGTCTGTCTGAGAGAGAACCTTGACTTTTCCCTGCGCGAAGCTCGCGGCGTCCTGCTTGTTCTCAAACACCGACATGTACGGCAACAAGTTCTGCTCCAGCCATTTCCAGTGTTTCTGCACTTCTTCCGCTGTGGCTCCTACAACACACACATATATACTGTATGTATATCTAAACTGTGCACAAATAGTATAATAATAATTACATTACACTAATGATAGTCATACAGATAACGCATCTCACCGCTAGCGATCACCCAGCTGCTCTGTGAACCAGGAACCTGTAGAAGAATCCGGAATGGAGCGACTCGCGCGTTCGAGTCCAACACGGTGTCCAGTGCTCCCACCAGCATACCTACACACACACACACACTTTCTTTAGGACTCAGTTTGCCAGTAACCATGAGCCAAACCCCCGACTGGGGACAAGGACATCTTACTTCCTCTCCCTCATGTTTCAAACAAATAAATAAATGAATGAATGAATTAACAAGGAATTATGCAACAATGAGCGGTCAAATACACACAGCAGAAGACAGACAGAACATCAGACACATTAGAAAAACGGACAGACCATGAGACAGACTGACCATCAGAAAGACAGACCGTAAGACATAATAAAGACCAACCATTACACAGACAGAACATCAGACGGACAAAACATGACACATACTTTAACATTTACAGTATTTTTAACTCCTTACACATTTGAACAGTTAAGGGCTCAATGGCAACCTGGTGGTGCTGGGGTTTGAACCCGAGACCTTCTGATCAGTAGTCCAACCTCCTAACCACTGAACGACCCCTGCCCCAAAACAGACAGTCCATAAGACAGAGCAACGAGACAGAAAGACCATGAAACAGAACATCAGACAGACCATGATGAAGACAAACCATCAGACCAATAAACACATCACAAAACAGACAGACGAAACATCAGACAGGACATTGGATAAGCAGACCATGCTAACATACCATTAGATAAACAAATTTCGACAGACAAGTTATCAGAGAGACAGACAGTCAGGCAGACAGGCCGTGAGACAGGCTGATCATGAGTTAGACATACAAGACAGACCACAGGACAGATTGTCCATCAGCTTGACCTTCAGACAGGCAGACAAATGACGAGACAGGCTGTGAGACAGACAGCCTGTGGGGGAGACAGGCCGTAGACCAAACCGCAGACTGACAGTCACACAATTAAAAAGAACGACCATCAGACGGGACATCGGGTAGTCAGACTGACCATGTGACGGACCATAGGACAGAGAACAGAAAGACAAACCATCAGCAAGACAAATCATACCATCAGACAGACAGACCGGCCCTTAGATCCTCCTGTCCAGAAGACATTACCGTGAAACAGGCCGGCCATCAGACAGACAAAACAGACCATGAGACAGATACGGACCATCAGAAAGACAAAACACAGAACGAGTGCGACTACATTCCACCAAGATCTCAGGCTCCCTCTGCATCAAAACTGTGGAGCTCTGATGTAAAACACACACACACACACACACACACACACACACACACACACACACCACCGGATGTAATATAGGTTAGGGGAAATATCATGTGAAAATAGAGCATTTGCTCCTTAAAAGCACTGGCACACCATGTTTCCGTATTGAACACGTGAGAGGAAAGAAGATAAAATTTATTTTAAAACAACAACGTAAAATATACTTAAAATATAAGAAACAATTAAAAACAAGTTTAAA
>QMIH01002440.1:23414-25914 GCA_003987875.1 Clarias batrachus | reverse complement strand
TCAATGGGGTAGAATGCAATAACTCTTCCTGCACCGAGCTGTATGAGGTATGTGTGTCTTAGTTGCTCGGACAAAAATGTTATCTATACTCAAAGCATCTGTGCATGTTTTTGGGTTGTCCAGACCTTAGCTGGTGAGGAGTGTTCATTTACTGGACTTCAAGGAATTTTAGTTTAATTTTAGACTCCTGCTCTAGTATATGAAAACTACAGTAAGAAATTCAGTTTGTTTTGTGGCTGCAAGTGTTTGCACAGGTAGGTTCTGTCACAGGCATGTCACAGACGCCGCGTTCCTCACCTAATGTAACGACGCCGCACTCAGCAAAGAATACGGCCGGCACTTTTGAGGCAGATTTAAGGGGCTGCCGAAACATCGGAGCAAACACTTAATTCGCTGGTAATGACAGCACATAGGCATCAGGATCTGAACACGGTAAGAGCAGCAGGTAACCTCTAGTTATATCATAATTTGTAATATGAAGCATAAAATTTCATGATGGATGCATCACTTTGCTTCTTACAGATCACATGACCTTTTTCCATCACTCCAAAGTCTACAGCCTTTTTTTTTCTGTTGAGTCTCAATGAACGAGTGGTTTCTTATGGACACACAGCTGTTTAGTCCCAAACAGCTCCCATCACAGTGTGTGTGTGTGTGTGTGTGTGTGTGTGTGTGTGTGTGTGTGTGTGTGTGTGTGTGTGTGTGTGTGTGTGTGTGTGTGTGTGTGGAAATGCTCTTACTTTCACTATTAAATGCAAGTCTGATTTCTACTGGCTATTTTGATTCATTCATGTCTTTTCCCCACGAGGGTTCAGCGCTAATCATCCTTGATTTAATGCATTGAACCATTTTTTTAACCCAATCCTAGTCATTTTACTGATTTCCTTCCTGGACGCAGGCCAATAATTTGACTCTTCTGAAATAGTGTCTTTTTCTATTAGACAGTGTATTTATTTTTATGTGTGTTACCATAGTACCAAAGTAATGTAGCATATTGAATATAAAACTTTGTAGAATTCTCATTTTTGTTAGAAACTTAATGTTGAGAGATGGGATTGGGAAATAAATGGGAACGGAAGGTAAAGGTTTAATGCAAATGCAGCTAAATATTAAGAGAAATTAATAAAACAGTTCCACTATCAAACTGTTAATAAGACCAATAAGAAAAGGAAATCTCTTATATGGCAAACTTTAGAAGAAGATGACGACTTTCTCACTGCACAGAATACAATGCACTAGCGGTAAACCAGCGTTTGCTATTAATAGCAAAATGTTTGCTGCTGCTTGTTTAAATTTACCACCAGTAGTGCGAAACTTCTCATTATTGCTCAGTTTCCTGGCCACAAGTCAGACAACAAATTCACTGAAACCTGCCGCAAACATTTCACTTTTATGAAGATAATAGTGCCTAATGAATAAATCTAGCCTAATAAACAGATTGATTTGAGTGTAAAAGAACTTGAAGATTATATTTGTAAAATAAGAACAAGAATGGTGGTGTGTGAGTGCCATCTAGTGGTCATCTTACATCATGGAGCAGGTATGGTTTGAAAATAAAGGTAAAGATACACAATTCTTTCCAACAAAACGTTAGGCAAGATATTGGAGCAGGTCAGTTTAATTTAAACCCACAAACATTCTCTAAATAATAACTTCAATAGGGATGTGAACTTGCGACCTGCCGACTCGTAGCACCAACTTCTAGCACTATGTGTCAAAATCCTTACACCATTATTCTCTGCAATACGCTAATCACCACATCACTGTCACTACATACATGACCACTCACTCATCATCTATATCACTCTATCCTGTATACAGGCTGGCAGAGGGGGCTGGAGCCTACCCCAGACAAGGCAGGGTACGTCCTGGATGGAGTGCCATCTCAGGACACACACACATGCTCATCCACACACTATGGGCCATTTGGAAATGCCAACTAGCACAACTAGCAACTAATGTCTTTGGATTGTGGGAGAAAACCAGAGTACCCAGATTAAACCCAACAAGCACAAGGGGGAACACCCAAACTCCAGGCACACAGACCCCAGGAGGAAATCGAACCCCGACTCTGGAGATGCAAGGCGACAGTAAACCAACATCCCACCAGAAGTAAATTAAGTCAACAATATTGGGCTGTAGAGCTTCCAGGTCCCTCCAGCGAAAGCCGAGAGGAATTGCAAGCAGGTGACGGAGTCCAACACTAAGCTAGAGAACTCTAATCCGATATCTGACAGATACAGACTGTAAGCCGGTGTGCACTTCAGGAAAAAAAAAAAAAAGTTTTAGGTACATTTTCAGAATGCTTATTAGGTATGAAACATAAACAAGTTCCAGAGATGGCGAGTTCGATTCCCGGGTGGTGCTGTAACCTCTCGCAGCCGGAGGTCTAGAGAGAGCTGATTGGCCGAGCTCTCTCAGAGGGGAGGGATGAGAGGTACTTAGTGCTCCTCCCACATTAATCACGGCTCTACAGCCAGTCAGGGGCGTCTGTGAGCTC
>QMIH01002440.1:0-22662 GCA_003987875.1 Clarias batrachus | reverse complement strand
ACAACCTTTTGAGGCAATCACTGCAATCAAACGCTTCCTGTAACTGTCAATGAGACTTCTGCACCTCTCTGCAGGTATTTTGGCCTCCTCACTCCTCATGAGCAAGCTGCTCCAGTTGTTTCCGGTTTGAAGGGTGCCTTTTCCAGGCAGCATGTTTCAGCTCCATGTCCATGTGTGTAATTGTAAATATTGGTATCTGGTGCACTACAGTGTCCATTTCTGCACATGAGCTACCTGCATGATTGAACCGGAATTAGAACCGCAGTTCAATTATATCTGCAGAAATTCTTAACTGAAAATTTGTAACTGTTTAAAAGTCGGGGACTACCTGTACTGATGCTTATTTGAATTTTTTCTCAAACGTTATACATAATTTACTTCTGGTATCCAACTTGTTAAATGACAGCAATTTCAATGTTAATGCTGCATTATGAGTTACACCACATGTACTGGACACAGAAAATGTGTGTGGCCACAAAAGCTACTTCTGAAGTTTATGTAACATGGAAGTGATCGATCTCGCTTCCCTAAAAATTTCAAGTTGTTAACTTCAGCGGTTTTGGAGAGATGATTTAATATTTGCCCCGAAAATGGCCATTTTTTAGGTTTATGTCTTTTCATGTTAAATCTAAATTGCCCAAGATTCATCTGACATCTGAATTGAAAAAGGTTACAGACACTACAGACATAAAAGGGGATGAAATTGTATTTAGCCAATTTGTTTCTTTTTATCTGATAAAAATATATAAAAAAAAAAACACGGGTCGGGAAATCAAAAGCATTAAGTATACTGAAAAATGGTGTTGTATGATCCTTTCTTACACACCTTGGTGAGACACTTTTTAGCACCAACACCATGTTTTGCCTGAATGGGTTCTTAGACAATGAATGTGTTCAGTGTACCTGCTGTATACCACAATGTCTACTTCTACTGTAGCTTTGCATTTGTTTGGCGATTCCATAGTAACGTTATAGATGAACCCTGAGGGGATTTTTCTCCCAATTTTGTGAACCGGCCAACTGACCTAGCGACTTTTTTTTTTTAAGCCTGCAGAATGTTACCTTCTGTGTCCTGGATGGAGATTTTTGATCCACTGCAACTATAGACATATTTCTAAAGGTTTGTATCTACATTCAACATTTTTGTATAAGGTTCCTTAAAAAAATAATTGTATAAAACTATATTTTATATTTTGTATAAAACTATATTTTATATTTGTGTTTATTTACATACCAAAAGCCACATAATACATTTTTGCATGACTTTTTTTTTGATGATCTCTCATTCCACATCAACATATCAGTGAAATATAAATGAGTCACACCTGGAAATAATTGCATGGCTGGTTTTCTATCATAGATCTACTTCCGTCGTTTCCATACATTTATTAACAACGTTTTGGGGCATTTGACCTCTGTACACCACCACATTGAATTTGAAACACTTGAAATTTGAAATGAAACACTTCCAATGTTTTGGATATCTTTCTGATGGGTTTATTAAACCCCCCGAATTAATGCTGTTTGTTAAATTCCCCCCCCCCCCACAAATCTTTAAGTGGTACTTCATGGTTGCACTACATGGGCATGTACAAGACCAGGGACGTTAATGGTTATGGATAGATGTTTATTTTATGACTCCTGCTTTCTGAGGTTTTAGAAATCACAAACATTACTTTCCAAACAAAAAAGAAATCATGGTACAGGAGAAGAAAAAGCCTGTGGAGTCAGGGGCGTGGTCAAGAGGCAGTCTGTGAATATAAAGGTGGAGTCAGGAGGTTCAGAGGGCCAGGATCAGCTGGGAGTGTGGGGTCAGACAAGTGCGGTTTTTCTTTTTTTTTTTAGTGTATAAAAACTGGGAGAAACAAGAACAGGGGTGCTTCAAGTCAAACTGGGACTCGTGATGAAATTTCCGGTGACGGAGAGTGCAACACCGGATGACATTTACAGAAGACTTCATGCACAGTACATTGACGAGACTCTTAGCCGCAGCAAAACATTACAACGGTGCAAACGTTTTAAAGAAGGCCGCACCTCCGTAAATGACGATGCTGGCTGAGACGGCTCGGAGCTCACTGCAGTCGTTAGTGAGTGAAAGGCCTGATCACTGAAAATTGTGAAAGAGACGCATCTGTCTGTGTGATACGTACACACTCTCATTTACCAACACCACTCACACTTTAAAGAAACTCATCTGGGAGCTACTGTCACTTCCCCCGTACAGTCCTGACCTCGCTCCTATAAAGTCATCTCCACATTATAGGGTCATTAAAGGAGTTTCTGGGAAGCCAGAGTTTCAGACGTGAAGCAGGCAGTCTGATCACGACACCGGCGTACTGAGAACACTTACTACTTTGATGGTGTCCAAGCACTAGTGAAACACTGGGATAAGTGCATTAGTGCATCAGGGAGTGTATATAGAGAAAGAACGGTCTCCTGTACAATCAAAAGTCCCACTTTGACTTGACCGCTCCATGACAGGTTCCTCAAAAAAATTGGCACCCAAGACCACTGACGCACAAAAAAATTAAAAGTAATGGGTTAGAAAACAAAATATTGACTTTTAGTTTATTAGCATTTTATTTATACAAACCTAACAACGGATAACCTTCCATTATTATAATATTTAAAAATTAGCTCTTTTTTTTTAAACCAGTGCAGCATGAATGTCTACCACTGCACTCTGGACACAGGGAGGTAACTGAACACAACATAAGGGCCGACCAGTTTATTTAGACACAAGTATAAACTACGAGGGTGAGGCAAAAGTTATCTGCACTCTGGCTGTAGAATTTATTTTTAACTTTTTTTAAAACTATTTTTAACTGCGAGTAACGAATGCACCTTCATCAGTGAATCTTCGTCCTCGTAGTTCTTTCAGGGAACCAAACGGGTGAAAGTCTGATGGAGGGAGATCAGGACTATAGGGGAGTGTGTGTATGGCAGGAGTGTGTGTGGATGCGCATCGTCACACGAGATCACGACGCACTCGGAGATCAGTCCTCTGCGTTTAATCTGGAGTTTATACTTCATCTCTTCAATAAGCGTCTCACTATAACGAGCACTGCCGATTGTTGAACCTTTTTCCTGATAATGTTCCAATACTTCTGGCCCTTTAAGATGAGAATCCGAGAAAACTGTAAGCGTTGATGAATTTTCCAGCTGATGGTCGACTTTTGAAATTGTTCTCGGTCGATTAAGGATTGAGGATGTTTCCGTTCCATACTCTGCCGTTTACTCTCAGACTCGGAGTGATGAATCCGTGTCTCCGGTAATGATTCTCTTTAAAAAAACTTTCACCTTGTTTACAGTACCGCTCCAAATTTTGTTCACTGGTATCAAAACACTACTTTTTTAAAGCTTAAACAGAAATCACTGCATGCTGTTCTTCTTTCGTGCAAAATCACAAGCGAGGCATCAATTGTTGCTCACACCGCAGTTACAAAACAAACTGACGTAATACATTCACACACACCTGCACCGCAGTGACTGGGGAGACAGGAGCCTCGAATAGAAAGCGCTGATAAGACGGTGCGGCCAACAGGAGTTTTAATATAACCGGAGTGCGGATCATTTCTGACTCACCCTGGTACAATGTTGCTTTTAAACCATGACAGTATTTCTGCATTTAATATTATGGGCATCTAAGTGCACCAGCGATCGTCAAAATAAGAACATTTCAAATAACCGTGCCCGTCGCAGGATGTCAAAATAAATACAATGCAAAAATACGGTCGATGCGGATCATTTTAAGTACAAGAAGTCTTCTTTAATTAAAGAAAATAATCTAATTTGACAAATAATTTAAGTAGAGTAACGGATCCGTGCTGGTGCACTTGTGTGTCTTGCTCGAAAGCGAATGGGTAAAGCTCTTCCCGCACTGCGAGCAGTGATACGGTTTCTCCCCGGTGTGGATGCGCTGATGGACGTGGAGAGCGCTCTGCTGAGTGAAACATTTGCCGCACTCTGAGCACTGGAACGGCTTCTCTCCCGTGTGAATGCGCTGGTGGGAGTGCAGGCTGCTGTGCTGAGCGAAACCCCTGCCGCAATGCGAGCACCGGTACGGCTTCTCACCCGTGTGAACGCGCTGGTGTCTCTGGAGGTGGCTCTGATGGTTAAAGCACTTCCCGCACTGCGCGCAGTAGTACGGCTTCTCTCCGGTGTGAATGCGCTGGTGTCGCTGGTACGTGCTCTGATGGGTGAAGCTCTTGCCGCACTGGGAGCAGTGATGCGGCTTCTCTCCGGTGTGAATGCGCTGATGTAGCTGCAGGTTACTTTGAAGCGTGAAGCTCTTGCCGCACTGTGCGCAGCGATAAGGTTTTTCTCCGGTGTGAACGCGCTGATGGACTTGCAGGTTGCTCTTCTGAGTGAAACATTTCCCGCACTGCGAGCACTGAAACGGTTTCTCTCCGGTGTGAATGCGCTGGTGCAACTGCAGGTTGCTGTAGTGAGCGAAACTCTTTCCGCACAGCGTGCAGTCGAAGGGCTTCTCTCCCGTGTGAGTGCGCTTGTGCTGTTTGAGGTCGCTCTTTTGCAGGAAACTCTTCCCGCACTGTGAGCAGCGGTATGGCTTCTCGCCCGTGTGAATGCGCTGATGCTTCCGCAGGACGCTATTCTGAATGAAGCTCTTCCCGCACTCTGAGCAGTGGTACGGCTTCTCTCCGGTGTGAATCCGCTGGTGCTGCAGGAGGTCGCTCTTTTGGTTGAAACTTTTAAAACACTGTGAGCAGCGGTGCGCCTTCTCCTCGGTGTGATTGCATGGATGCGTTTTGAGCGCGCTCTGATAAGTGAATCTCCTCCCACACTTTAGGCAGTGATGAATTTTCTTCGGCATTTCTTTAAGAGACATATCACAGCTAAAGGATGGCGTTTGCTGTTCACTGGCGCCGTCTGTGAGCGTCTGAACCTCGTGTTTAACAACTTCTGGTTTGTGCCGTCTGCTGGCATGCTCATCACAGTGGTAGCTCTGCACATGTTTGTTGAGATCAATTTGAGATGTATAGGAAAGTGAACAAGAGGAGCAGGAAATGACTTGCGTCGCATTCTTCTTCACATCTGGTGAAAGGAAAAAAAAATGTAAATATATGATGTATTAATATGACTATTATTATTAGTAGTAGTATGGCCAAAATCCATAATTAACAACAATGAGCAACAAGATTATTTAATTTTTAATTTTTATTATTAAAAATAAGATGTGCTCGGATACAGCAAAAATAAATAAATAAAAATCCAAAGCAACAATTAATCAGAACTGTAACAATGAGGAATGCAACAATAAGTAAGTGGTGGAGTGGAGAGCATTTCTGGTAGTCCTAGATAAGACGTCACCAGGCAGACTGAGGAGAGGGGCATCTGCCACCTGCTCGACACTCTACAGCAGGGGTCTCAAACTCGGTTCCTGGAGGGCCGCAGCCCTACAGAGTTTTGTTCCAACTCTGCTCCAACATACATACCATGTAGTTTTCAAATAAGCCTTAATGACTTGTTTAGTTGGATCAGGTGTTTTTAATTATGGTTGGAACAAAACTCTGTAGGGCTGCGGCCCTCCAGGAACCGAGTTTGAGACCCCTGCTCTACAGTATATTTAAAGGCCACACAAGGACGACCTGCTTCCTGTTCCTTACTTTAATTAAGCCTCATGAAGGTTGGTGTGAAAAGGACTCGTGTGGCCACGCAGAAGCATTAACCCCAACCTCCATAAATCCCAACTGCGGATCAGGCCTCCATGCCAAACCTCATTAAAGGCTCTTATGCCTGCTGAATAGACTTCTACATTCAAAAATCTAGTGGAAAATGACACTGTAGCAGAGGAAGCTGGACTAGCAGCACAGGGTGTTGGTGATGGTTCATAACAGATTGGACTTGTTGATTGGCTTGTGGTCGACCACAATGTTGCCCCTGATATCGTCAGCAACTGAACCAGTTTTAGCAAAGTTGTCATGAATACGGAGACTTGATCATTTCAAGAACGCGACACTATTGAAGTGTTCCCAATGTCTGTTGTAAACCATGGTAGGGGATTCAAGGACCTCTATCCCTGACACATCCTTCCATCCATGTACAAAACTCAATCTGGTAGCCATTTCACCAAAACAAATTATTGTAATGAAGAATTTTAGAATATTTTAAAAACGTAAGGTAGAAATAGGTTTAATAATCTTGTATTTGGTTTGCTGGAAACTTATTTTAGGAAATTATTAGATCTGGCTCAATTCAGGAATATTTCACTTGTTAAGAAAATGCTGTATTACGCAGAAAAATCATAAAAACCTACCTTAAAATCTAGCCCTTCTCTGAGAGCCTTATAAATGCTCTTCTAAAGCACTATTAGAGCTGCTCAGCCTGTGGCCAGTCTTGTTGAAGTTGGAAGAGTAATAGCTCATAACTACCAAACACTGTGCAGGTCCACTAACGTAGTCCAATCTTAGAGCCATGATATGAATGATCTCTGAAGTTGAAATTATTAAAGTGGAGGGCTTTTATGATACAATTCTAAGAGTCCATGAACGCTGCCATCATTTTTCAAACAATAAAACACTTTCAGTAGAACCCAATGCTGTGAATGATGGGGTGCGCCCTCTTGATCACAACCCCTTGCCTGAAGTCAATGAACAGCTTGTATCAGAGAAGGAATGCCGTACACCCCACATTTGAGGTCCAATAGTTTTTGGTCACCCTGAGACAATGTGCAGCACCAACTTATCTGCTTTCCGATAGGTAAGATTTTTTTTGAACCATCAATTCCCACTCTCCACTGCCAGTTGCTGTTAAGTTACGCCTCATAGAGTAAAATTTCTTCTATGCATATACCAGCATAGCTGGGGTCAGAGCCCAGAGTCAGCCATGAAACAGTGCCCCTGAAGCAGGCAGGGTTAAGGGCTGTGCTCAAAGGCTCAACAATGCCAACCTGGTGGATCTAGGGCTCGAACCGCCACCCTTCAGATCTAACCCCCTGGGACCAGAGCGGAGAACCTCTCTGCTCAACAAAGCTTAGGTATTTTATTCACTATAAATGAACAGGCTGATAATGCAGCAGTGATTCTGGCTTGTCATTCAGATGCAATTACTGTGGTGAGGAAAGAGAGATCAATACCACTTGTGGAGCACTTTTTATTCCAGCGGTAGTGACACGTGCGTCCGAGATCTCTGCCGTACTCCTCATCGTACCACACCAAGAGCTCGTGTCCTGAGTCTATGGGTCGACAGCAACGGTACAGAATCCCTCCTCGATACTTAAAGGCCATAAGATTCTGCTCTCCTTCATTACGAGCACAATTCACATACCTAAGAGAATGGCAAAGTGGAGTCTCAGTAATAGAGCGAGTGAAAACAATGGGGGACATCACTAAGAAAAGGAAAATGATTCTTGTATTCTTGATTTCCCTCACCTCATCCAGTTTGCGTGCGTTTCTCTCTTGGCGTCGATGTATTCCTCACACTGGCCGCTCTTATACATCTGTAAAAAAGATAAAAGTAACCATCTGTTTTATCCCTGTTTTGGTACATGAGCAAGGAGGGATTTCTTGGGAGGGTGGGCTCAAGTTTTATTTGTGCTCAAAATAGTTCAATAATTCATTGGTATTTTTATAGTGTTTTTGCGTTGTCTTCTGTGATGAATGAGTTTTATTATACTTTCATATATTTACTATGTGACAAACAACTGAAGAAATAATGAGATGATATTTCAAGAAACATGACAATTTATGGGTTTTTATTGACAAATATTAAAAAATCACCATGTTCAAAATTATTCATATCCTTTATATTACAATGTTTCAATACTCAATAGAAAAGACTTTGTTCTTAATGATGGCCTGCAAACGCTTCTTGAAGGTTTTCCCAAGATTTCTACAGGTCTGCTATGAAATGTTTCCCCACTCTTCCTTTGCAAAAATCCTCCAAGGCTTCCTAGCACTGAACCTGATCCTCAACTTGTAGCGCAGCCACATAAAGGGCTTTTTATAGGGGGGGAGGGGGGACCTCAGAAAGGGGACAAATGATCAGACAGGGACCTCGCTGAGCTTGTAATGGCCCAACAAGAAAAAGGGGCGATCGTTCAGCTGAGCACGGGAGAGCACCTGAAGGGGGCGCAGAACACTCGGATCTCCTTCAAACGACACCAGGGGGCATTATACCGCAGGGTTACAGGAAAGCGAGGAGAAAATTCCAGCTGGTGGTACCCCAACCATTAACACAGATGTTCTTGAAGCACTTCCATAACCAGCCAATGGGCGGCCACCGAGGGGGCTGAATACGCTATTGAGGCTCCTGAACGTCGCCTGGTGGACCAGCCTGTGCAAGGATGTCTGGTGTTATACTAAGAATTGTGAGGTATATCAGAGGCTTTCTTAGGAGGCCAAGGGAAATTGGGAAAGGCAGGGCAACCGAACGCCCACTCAGCTGACAACCATATTACATATCCTCGCGGAGGAGGGTAAATATAATCATGAACCGCGGACGGCCAAACAAGCCAGCTTCAACAATACCCGGAGGAAAGAAGCGCACTTTCAACCGGGCAAACTGGTTTGGCCGATGTCGCACACACCCTCCTCCGCCCAGGAAAACTTGTCCAGCTGAAATTAAAAATAAAAAGGGGCTGATAAATCACACCGTGTTTTGGGGTAACACACAAAGACCCAATGTAGTTTATGTGGCAAATTTAAAGCACCAGTACGGATGCTCTCCTCCGACGCCGGAAGCTGGGGGGCACATAAAGGGCTTTTTATAGGGGGGAAAAACAGCATAAGCTTATAAAGAGAGAGCAGCTGGGCCCTATAAGCGTCCTTTGGGGGTTTGTTTTACTCCATACAATAGGTTGTGGTCCCAAAAGGTACTCTCGTGAGAATTCGCAGACGGGTAGCGAGAGGTCGGCGGTGACACAGGAGGTCACCTGGTCCGTCTTAAAAGCACTGCCGCGAAGAAGCGAGGAGGAGGAAAGATGAGGAGAAAACAGCGCTGTGTTATTAAAGAGAGAGAGAGATTGATTGTTGCGTCCAGTGGATTACTTTTCCCCGTGCTGGAACCCTTCAATACCCCTCTCATTCCATATTCATGCTCCCGGCCTGAACTTCATATACCGGTCCGAGCCATCTCTCCCAGCCACATACATACACTAACAATAACAACACAGATCTGGACATTCATTTCATTCAAATCACACCCACATACATTTGTTTATATGTGTATATATTTTGTAAATATTGTTTTGTGGTGCACCTTTGTTTGTTTGGGTTTTCACATAATACACTTTGGGTTAGTTTTGAACTGTGTGTCGTGTCTTTCCTTGTTCCGCTATCCTTACGCAATGCCAGAAGTTAGATTCGCGAGCCCGATTTTGGCTAACTAGGTAAAGCCATATATAATATATATATAATAGCTGAGTGTTACAAACTCTCTACAAATTCTTAATTGGGTTCAGGCCAGGGCTCTGTCTGGCCACTCCAAAGCATTAAAGTTGTTGTCCCTGAACCATTGATCATCATTATCCCCTGGCAGGTTGAGCTTGTGTGTTCAGGCCACCAGGTTTTCCTCAAGAATATTGACAGTTCTTTTTCATGATACCATTTATCTTAACAAGGTTACCTGTACTACTGGCAGAAAAGCATCGGCATAGCATGATGTGACCACCGCCATGCTTGACTGTTGGGATGGTATGCTTAGGATTCTTATCTGGGTGACCCCTCGCAAAGGCCAGACACGCATCCCGGTGTCTCTGGGTAAGGTGAGGTGTCTTTCTGGGGTGATGTCCATGGAGACCAACTCGATGCAGAATTCGCTGAATGGTGGATCTTAGAGCATTGGTGGTGATATGCGGGTTGTGGTTTGCATTGTGTCAGATCTTTTTAGGGACTCATTGGTATACTTTGTGCTTCCTGCTATGCCGATCCAGGTTTTTGACAGTGTTGAACATCTTGAACTTCTTGATACGCTGTACGGTTAATACAGGGGCATCCAGTTCTTTTGAAATTGTCTTGTAGCCTTTGCCTCCACTATGGGCATTGACAACACGCATACGAAGATCATGACCGAGTTCTTTCTTCTTGGCCATGTTGTCATTGACTGAGAATAATAAAAGTTTTGCCCCTTAATTATACTTTACAGAGCAGGTGTTACCATTTAACAATATTAGGCCTTAACTGATTACACAAATTAACTATAGTCACTGGAGTATGAAACCACTTGTACTTTAACAAAAGATGTAATAACTCACCATCCAGCAGTATTCACTGTTCATGGCTTCCTCCCGTTCTACCAATTCTCCCTGGTAGGGTCCAAAATGTGTACCGACTGGAACAGTCTCCCCGTTATTAAACACCCCCAGGACTGCACTGGGAATACCAGACTTCTGAATTTCTAGACCAGGAGGAAGAGTTTGTCTGGCCCGGTCAGAGACCCCCATGGGAACAGGGGTATCAGTGATGAAGAGAGGTGAGCCGTGAACCTCACACTTGTTGAAGAAGTAACATTTGCAAATTTCACAATCTAAAAGAAGAGAAAACATTAGGTAAAATGCAATAAACAGTTTTTAGTGTTTTAAGTGTGTTAACATGTTGACAGTTCAGCCTACAGTGGAACCTCAGATTGCGAGTAATGTGGTTTACGAGTGTTCCGCAAACCGAGCAAAGATTTTTAATCAGAAACCGAGCAAGTATTAGTTTACGAGCACATTGTATCATGCATCAGGCATGCGACTCTTATTTTGACACTGAGCGGCAAGTGATCACAACTAAGCCAATGATTTTTCTCTGTGGCGCTGCGGGAATTATGGGTAATCGTCTCACCTGCTGCATCCTCCGTGTCAAAATAAGAGTCCACACACACACACACACACACACACACACACAAATGGAAACACTTAACCGTCTGGATTTATTTTTACTTTTTTTTAAATGTTAAGTGCAGGTTAATTTGTTTTATTTATACTTTATATATTGTATTAATGATTTTTATGTATTTATTGTTTTGGGCTGTAGAACGAATAATTTGAGTTTGTATTATTTATTATGGGAAAAGTCTATTTGGTTTACGAGTGGTTTTATAATACAAGCCCGAATCCTGAACGAATTATGCTCGTAATCCAAGGTTCCACTGTACTTAAATTTGATTTACATTTTGAGGACTTCTATAAAAAAATAAATAAATAAATAAAAACACAGCAGATAACAGAAACACAAAAGGGTTTCAAATTTAGGTACTTCATTTTCTCCCAAAAGAAAACCAACCATGGGAGGTTTGTTGCTTAGGCTGGTTAAACAAGTTTACATTTAGTTTTAATAAAAAGATGTAATTTAGTTTTAGTGATTATTTTTTAATCACATTAGCCGTCACAGTTCTAGGCACTCGGACATGACTCTCCTGATGTCCAACCATGGTCAGGGACTGATTAAAAATCTACCCAGATAGTTCTGATAAAACCTCACATCATGAAATTTTTCTTCCCCAAAAATCTGCTACAATAACCATGTTTTTGGGGGCGCTGGCTAACAAGGCTGCACTTTGTTTTGCCAGCTCTTCACTTCGTCCAATCCTGATGGGAGAACCAGCACAGACACCAGAGGGGCAAGTACAGGTGTCACCAACATGCATTGTTGTTCGGAGAAGGAGAAAAAACACAAGAAGCATATGACAGCAGAACTACGAGGACAAAGATTAATTTCTGATGACAGCCACATTCGTGGCTTACGGCTCAGACTAAAGCACTTTTAATGAGTGAATACAAAAGCTTGTAGATAGACGGAGGGTATTGATCAGAGATTCCTACAGCCAAGATGGGGATAACTCTTGACTCAGCCTTGTATTTCTAAAGTAAGTTGTACAACTTATAATTGTGTAACCTGTTTTCTAAGACTTGGACATATTGTCGGTGACGCCCTGTCTTGTTCATATACTCATGATCAAGGAGAACCTTGTAAGAAGAAGAATTTGCTTATTCTCAGAACAGCAGTACGGAGGACGCAGTTTTCACAGCGCTGCACTCAGACCTCTCTCACGTGAACAATAAAGACAGGTATGCCAGATTGCTTTTCCTCGATTTTAGTTTAGCATTTAACACGGTCATTCCCTCCAAGTTAGTCACTAAACTTGGAGACCTGGGCATTAATGCATCACTGTGCAACTGGCTTCTGGACTTTCTGATCAACACTGCCCGGGCAGATCAACATTGCTCTTCCATCCTCATCCTTAGCACCGGAGTACCACAAGGCTGTGTGCTGAGTCCTTTTCTCTACTCTAGCTTCACCAGCGACTGCAAGCCTATACATGTCTCCAACACAATTATCAAGTTTGCGGACGACACCACGGTGATTGGACTCATCACAGACAACGATGAGTCAGCTTATAGAGAGGAGGTGGACCACCTAGCGTGGTGTGCTGAAAACAACCTGCTGCTCAACACCAAGAAGACCAAGGAACTCCTAGTGGACTTCAGGAAGGAGAACACGCACCCATTCACATCAATAAAGAGGTTGTAGACCGTGTCACCAGCTTCAAGTTCCTGAGCATTCACATATCTGAGGTTCTCTCCTGGACCACCAACAGCTCCAGTCTGGTCAAGGCGGATTCACCCATTCACATCAATAAAAAGAGGTGGTAGACCGTGTCACCAGCTTCAAGTTCCTGAGCATTCACATATCTGAGGTGCTTGCTCTCCTGGACCACCAACGGCTCCAGTCTGGTCAAGAAGGCTCACCAGCGCCTCTTCTTTCTGAGGGTTCTGAAGAAGACCTACCTCTCTTCAGACATCCTGGTGAACTTCTATCGTTGTACCATCGAGAGCATTCTGCTCAGTCTAGTATGGGAACTGCACTCTATTGGACTGGAAAGCACTGCAGAGGGTGGTGAAAACTGCCCAACGCATTGTAGGAGCTTCACTACAAAGATTGAGCACATCTACAAGAAATGGTGTCTCAGTAGAGCACCCAATATCACAAAGGACTCCTCTCACTCTTCTCATAGGCTCTCAGCCCTCCTTCTGGCAGGTGCTACAAAAGCCTCCGGACAAAGACAAGCAGGTGCAGGAACAGCTTTTTCCCCCCCATAGCCGTTTCATTACTGAACTCTGCCTCCACCCGAGTACATACACACTGACAAACTGACACTGACGCTCACCACTGGACATAAACTAAGCACTCAGGACTGCACCATTCATAACTTCTGCACATACCACATAAAATGACTTACCTCATACCTCACTCTACCTCAAATAACAAGTTGCACAAATGTACACAACCCTCTCTACTGTAATATCATAACCACGGTATACAACATGTTTCCTCATCCACAACCATTGCACTCATGGTACATAACCTCTCTCTGTATATACAATATATTCATATTCATATGCACGTTTCTTATCTTGCCATATATCCTTCTTCATTGTATATAATCCTTTTTGTATATAACCATTTCCGTTTACAGTTCCACATGCATACAGTATACATATGCAACCTATTGATCATAGTGCAATGATTTGGTGTAGCCAGTGTGAAGATATTGTATACCCATGTACATAACTCTTCCTCAGTATACAATACCTTCCTATTGCACCACCTATAACTCATTTGCACTCGTTATATTACCTCTTCACTGTATAATGTTTACAATACCTTCCTTACTGTACACCTGTAATCATTTGCACCCATTGTAAATAATCTACCTCTCTACATACTCTTATATACTATTTATATATGCAAATTATTCTGCACTGTGAAAATGCACTTCTGGTTAGATGCTAACTGTATTTCGTTGTCTTGTACCTATATGTCCAGTGACGATAAAGTTAAATCTAATCTAATAATACCTCAGTGCAGATTCAATTAATTTGGAATTCTGTAAGCATTAAGATTTTATAAAAATATCCCGATTTTCCCCAGATTTAGAGTTAGGTAGAATCAGTTGGAATTTTAAACCTTAAAATTAGTTTAATGAGTAATTAAATGTAGCGCATTCCTTATAACATTAATGTTTTCACTTAAAAACAAAGCGCAACATTTAAACTAACTTCATATACAATAGTTTAACATTTAACTCCAAATTAAATTAAATACAAAACTACACTGTTACTGAGCCACGCGTATCTATTACACGTAAAACTGCATAAAACTTAGCAATTAACTCACTTCTACCTCACGGGAGCAAAAAGTATCTATACTTCAGGAGTGCGCCACCTGTAGGATTATAAAGAAAAAGTGACGTTTTACGCCTTAAACGCCTCCAAAGTCTCAACTGGGCGAGCGCTCAACCCAGGTCGCTGATAGTGGATTTTCACCTAATTTGAGATTGTTGTGGTTGGAGAAAAACGGAGATCAGAGGATTTTAAACGTGCAATTTTGGATGCCATCTTTCTGGTGCACCACTCAAAAGCTTCTGCACTCGGACAAAAATAGTCGGAGACAACGCGAATGGTCGAGATTTTTTTTTTTTGGAGCCATTCCTTATGTTGGTTCACTTTTTTTTAGCAACAAATTACTACTTACTTAAATGTATCGTCACCCGAGGTTGGTTTATTTATGGTCATATGATTTCACACAGTAAATAACCATTTTCCCCTTAAAATGTTCTGGACTTCCCGGTAATCCCAACATTAAAATGAAAAAGAGCTCTGCAATGGCCTGATGTCTTACAGAGGTAGCGTTCATTATCAGCTTCTTCCTCTTTAACAGACGGAACGTCAGGTGTGGTGATGGTGTTTGTGTCGTCATGGTCCATACAGATGTCCAGGTCCAGCGTCTCCTCTTTCTTCACACGGATATCCGTCATTCCTGATATCCCTCTGACTGACGTCTCGGTTTTCACATTCTGACCCAGCTGTGGATGAAGCAGAAATAACATATTAAGCAGAGAAGTAAAAAACAGCCAGGGGCCAAAGGTTTAGAGAATGGCACAAATATAAATTGTCACAAAGCCTGCTGCTTCAGTGTTTTTAGATCTTTTCATCAGTCCAACAGTACAGCTTCCTGAGACCATTCATGTGTGGTGTTGCGTCTCGGCGAAGACAGCAGGCTCACTCACCAAAAAAGTGATAACTCAGCAAAAGTGATAACTAAGTGTCTCTGGGAACAAAACATGGACATTTTGTGGAATGGAAACACCCCAGACCTTAATCCCACTGAGAACTTGTGTTCGATCCTCAAGAGGCGGGTGTACAAACCAAAAAACCCCCACAAATTCTGACCAATTCCAAGCATTGGTTACGCAAGAACGGGCTGCGCCATCAGTCAGGGTGTGGCCCAGAAGGGGTTTGACAACATGTCACCTGTAATTAAAAAATAAATACTCAATGAATACTGACTGTGCATGAACGTAATGTAATCGTCAATACAAGCCTTTGACACTTATGAAATACCAGAGCAACATCTGACACAAAGATCTAAATACACTGAAGGCAAAGTAAAAAATTAATATCAATGTCAGTCTCAAAACGTTTGGCCCACGGCTGCGCAAACCCTTATGGCGTCATTGCGTTCTCGCACAGAACCCTGAGAGATATTTACGCTTCACCTGTAAGGGAGCAGGACCATCCGCCGGAGACCTGGTGCCTCCTGGGGAACTCATCAGAACCGAGCTGGAACGACATCAACATCAAGAGGAAAGGTTTGAAGATGTTCCTGCACAACTTCTATAAACCTCAAAGTCGAAACATTTTTATACTGGATTTGTCAGTATGTCTCTATTGCTTTAGATAATAGTGCAACTATTATTTAATTCCCTATGTAGTGCACTTACACAGTGAAGTGGAGATCTGTTTGGGATTCAATCTCTCTCTCTCTCTCTCTCTCTCACACACACACACACACACACACACACACAGTGTTTACATTACCTTAGGGTTTAAAGCAGGACAGAGTTTGAAATCCTTAAACACAATAACGAGCTTTAATCTCTACCCTGAACTAAAATTATACAACTGTAAATCTCTAAACTTCTCAGAGATTATTTAATAATCCGTATTATATTATTAGCTCATTCGCAAAACCCAATTGTTTTTTTTTTTCCAGGCAGAAAATCCTGCAGTCCTTCAGTTCCTCGCTGTGTTCTGACGGTTGCTCAGGCAGCTGATCGCTGCGTCACTGCCCCCTCCTGTCCCGGAGGAGCGGTACATCGGTACTATAGAAACGCTTCTCCTTTTCTGTCTTTTTTCTTTAGAGATTCTGAATCATTTCGCGCATTACTGCCACCTACAGGCTAAAATCATTCAAGAGTCAAAAAGTGCTTTATTGGCATGACAAATACTTGCATTCTATTACCAAGGCTTAGAATTAAGATTCAAGAAACTTACAAAAGTAGACAGTATGAAGGTTGCCAAATCTGCAAAATATAAACAAATGGGCTAAGGTTGATTTTACACCCTCATTCACAAGAAATTTCCTCGGCTTGACTTGAACACCCCTCGCATATTATTTTCTCAGAGTACTATATTTTTTGCAGTGTGTTGTGGTGTTGCTCTTGTTTGCACATTTGCAGGTGCACATTATGTTGTCTTTAGTATTAGTTCTTAGCTAGTGTTGTTAATTTATGGTGTTAATTTAGGCGACACGGTGGCGTAGTGGTTAGCACCGTCACTTGTGGCACTGGTTCGATTGGCGTCTCTGTGTGCATGGAGTTTGTATGTTCTCCCCATGGATAACGTGGTATGGACGACAATGAGTGAGTGTTAATTTATGTAGTACAGTATGTATTGTAACTGGTTCGACCCAAAGTTGCACGGGCGGCACCGTGAAACACAGACACGAGGCGAGATCTTAGGGGGAAAAAGGGTAATTTATTTGGAATAAATAGAGGAAGGAAAGGGTAAAAGGAGGGAGGACGGAGAGAAAGAGAAGGAATGAAGTGTGCATGTGCATGGTCCGAGGCAGTGCCCAGCTGGCATGCGGCGTGGCAGAACAGAGCATGCGAGGCAGCGCTCCTGCACGCTCCCTGGACGGTTCCTCCCCGCTATCGATGGCCGGCCTGGGCCCTCCCAGCTCTCTTTGGGCACGGCCTCAGGCGGGAGTCTCGCTCAGAGTTCTTCGGCTGGGCGGCTTTCCCGGCTGGGATCGGCGGCCTTAACGCTGTCCTCCTTGCGGCCTTTTCCTCTTTAGCGGCGAGGACGCCAAGATGGGCTCGACGCGGGAGCAAAGGATGCTGCGGGAGCTCGCGCAGCTCTTTCCCATGCTGTCCAGTGCGGAGATAAAACGGCGGAAATCCAAATGTCCTTTTTCAAAGTCTCTGGGGCGCGTTCCATTGACCCACTCGCGTGCCACTCTTGAGATCCACTGCGTTACGCTCTTCTCGGACCCCGGACTAAACTCCGCGCATTGCTTTTATAATGCGGAGCAAGCCGAAGAACCTATTAATGTTAATCAACGCCAGCCGGCCCGCATAGGCCTCCGCACTTGACTCATTGTATGTTTCGTACATTGGACCTGAACCTGTAACCAGTTTCAGAAAATTATTTCTGTCTTTCCTGGTCTTGACATGGTTCTGTCACATGACCACCATGAATTTACCACTATGCCTGTAATTTACCACTCATGTCTGAAGGACTTAGCACTACCCTCCAAGTATTTATCTAGATGACTTCAAGAAAAAGAATGAAAGCAAAAAAAAAAAAAAAAAGACATGCATGTACTAATAAACATTCTTACATGTTATATGAGTTTACAAAACCACATTTTTGTACAACCTTAGGCTAAGTCAAAACATACAAAAAATATGTAGTGCATGTTCTTATGTGATAATACGATTCAATTAAAAAAAAAAAATCGATTTCACAAACTTCGCATGCTTTTGTACTGTGTTCGATTTTTGATGTGGCAAGATGACAGACGAGAAGAGTGCAACAGAGACACGAGGTAATCAGGTATATATATATCTATCCCGCCCTTTTCAGGAACCTAGAAAATGGTGCCTGCTGAACCTGGAGCTATAAAAGTCCAGACACTTTGAACTCTAATAGTGTAAATTGAAGATCTGGTAAACAAAGGAGACAGTTTTACACCTCTGAGTGGGTAAAACTCTCCCTAAGAACCCTCCCTAACTCAGACCACTGGCCATCTCATAAACCTTCAGAGCACATGCCTTGCAACATCTTTAAAGTGTGCCAGTAGGGCAAAATGTATATACATATGTTTAAATCAGTATGTTTTTTTCCTGTGTGTATGTTTGGAATAAGCTTCAAAGGAATGAGTGGATAAGATATTTAATGTTTGATATCAATATAAAGCTGGCTTTATTCAAAGATTGTTGGTGAACACAGAAAATTGGTAGCATGAACAGAGCTGATGCAAAATGACTTTATAAAAGGTATTAAAAACTCTAACCGGATGAGCCCATGTAACAGCCGAAACACCAGGCTAATGTATGCACAAAAGGGGGAACCACGTGAGGCGTGGCTAAGCCCCGCAACCACATCCGATCCGATCACCCGTCGGATGGACTGACCCTGAAGGGACAAAACCTTAAGGAAACCGGTGACAAAAAATGAGGACCACTACTACAACTTCTCCTTTAAGCAGCTTGGGCTTCCGCCCTTGTGGGCACTACGCCGCCTCTGGTGACGTCATCCGCTCTGTAAGATCTCTCTACGAGAGTTCATGCTAGACCTCCAAAGTCCTGGACCGAATAAACCTTCAGAAGAATTTCCAGAGCGCTGCCATCGGTAACTAGGCAACCAATGCCTCACTGAAGGGCTTTCCCGAAAGACAATCATTTCTACAACAGAGCGCCAGCCAATCAGCAACGCCGTGATTCCCTACCACTGTAGGTGAATCACAGAGCAAGACCGCAACGCAGGTAAACAAACAAAGCTTGCTGAAATTGGTGCTTGCTACATGACTAAACCATAAGATTAAACCCAAGGCTCTGCTCTTGTGACTTTCTTAGGTCTAGTAGACAATACTAGAAAACTCCAGTTAACTTTCACCCTTGTGTGTGTGTTTTAGTAGTGCAGTTTAATGTATCAGACTATAAAGAAACAAGAGTTTATTTGACTAAAGAACTGTTGTCTTAGTTGTGTATTTTAAAGTCTAAACATTTGCCTGGATCTTAAATTACCTTGCTCATACTAAATACTAGATTTTATCATCGGTGGCAGTGTGATGAGCAGAACTGGTAAGACGGGCTGAATTGTACTAAACGGTGGATGGATAGTCAAGAAAGTGTATATTATAAATTTTAATTCATATTGATGACCTCTGAACCAGAGCTGAAAATCCTATACCCTCAACGAGATTCTGTGCCAGAACTCCAAAGTGACGAAGAAACTCTCGGAAGTTCCAGAGCATCATTGAGGGCTTCCCCAGAAGACATCATCTCAACAATGCATCAGCCATGCCATGATTCCCAAAATTGATACAAAATTGGTGAGCGATTCAAGCAGTAAGATTAAACCCAAAGCTCTGGTTTTGTGACTCTCTTAGGTCTAGTAACCAATACTAGAAATTGAGTACTTCCTCAAGACTCCATTAATTTTCACCCTCCGAACTGTTTGTATGTGTTTAAGTAGCGTAGTTTCGTACAATAAATGTTTCTTTATAAAATAAATTTACACTGCTATAAAAACTTTACACTGACTACTTTTCATTGTGTCAAAGAGTGATTTATGCAGCGTTGTCGTATGAAAAGATATGAAATATTTGCAGAGATGTGAGGGGTGTCCTCACTTTTGTGACATACTGTATATTGTGTCCATATCTATTAATTGCACGTTTACGAACAATACAGGCAAACAATTTTTTATGCTGTAATTCACACCAGAGAAGACAAAGTGCCACTTCTTAGTTAGAAATTTTCTATACAAATCTTATAATGCCTACATGACTATTTATTTAAACTTTTTATTTAACTATTTTAGCTATTACTGTTTTATTTAATTCAAAACAATATTAAAAACAAGAACAATACATTTTTTTAAATATTATTGCTTAGATTTGGGCTGATAAAACTGTTTTTCTCAAATTGAACAGATGAGAACTCATGTCCGTCAATCTTATATACAGTATGCTGGAGAAACTCCTAAGTGGGAGGACACTGCTTTGTGTAGTTCAAAAACAAGAAAACCATTTAATTGGGTGGAAAACAAATTTTAGATGATGTAATTTGTATGAATTATTATATTATAATATTATTGGCGTACCCACTGCTGCGGAGACAACAAGATGACATGGTCATCTTGATCATTAAAAGCTGAAACCAAAGAAATCACTAATTTATCAACGAATTATAAAAATGGCCAGAGTCAGTCTCCTTGCTGTTTTTCCCCCCGACACATTCTGTAACTTCATGCGTGCAGCTGAGCGCTGATTAGACTACATAGAGAAGTCCAGTCTCTAGGAGTTTGGTGTTGCACAGGGTTCGGTTTTAGGCCCACTGCTTTTTTCCCTTTACATGCTTCCTTTGGGCAACATAATCCTTAAGCATGATATTAATTTTCACTGTTTTGCTGAAGACACATAGTAATATGTCTCAGCAAAACCAGGTGTGAGAAACCAGCTTGCTAAAGTTGAGCAATGCGTTTCTAGTTCTAGGTCATAGGACCGCATGCAGCTAGAAGCAAGATTTTAGATCACACTGTAATTTTAGATGGCCTTTCTGTGCAACAGTAAAATACCTTGGTGTGATTATTGATTCTAGTCTTCCATTTGAAGCTCATGTAGACAATATCACCAGGATAGCATTCTTTCACCTCAGAAATATTGCCAAGTTAAGGAATATATGGTCATTAAAACAATGCAGAAAAACTAGTTCATGCTTTTTAATAAGTCACCTCAATGTTGGACTATTGCAATGCTTTACTGTCTGGTTGTTCATCTAGGTGCATAAACAAGCTTCAATTAGTTCAGGGGTGTCCAAACTATTTTCACCAAGGGCCATATAAAATACACAAACAGCCGGCCCACTGACCCGAGGTTAGGTATGTATTACCTCACCTAATTTATTTAAGTAAACTAAAATCAATCAGACTACAAAGTTTTTCATGAATGGGATTTCTATCAGAACAAAAAAGGTTAGCAGTACATTCTCAAAACAGCTGCCTCTGATTGCTTCTGGATGGTGATCCTTCTTAACAGACCTGGACGGGGTGAGGATATAAAATAAATTATATACTATATTTCAAGCTTGTTATGCAAATACGTATGGATTGTTAACAGATCAAGCTATTTGTTTTAAAAATGAAATTAATATAAATTATTACATGTATTAAGTAATAGGGCTTAATAACACATGTTTAATATATTTGAGCTTACGGTTGCGCTCAGTGGGAACAATGAAGTTGCACTTTGGCCTGCAAGATTGCTGGCAGGTCTGGAGTCAGTTTTGTGGTTGTGATGCATAGGATGTCAGAGATGGTCATTGTTCATTTTGGTTCTCAATTTGTTTTTCTTCAGCTTCATCAAAGAAAATGTTTGTTCACATATGCATGTTGAGCCGAACAGACTCCTCATTCTTTTTGCATGGCGTCTCATCAGAGGAAACTTGGCTTCTTCCAAGCTCCGGTAGAAATCAGGCAAGGAGAGAAACTGATGTTGATTCTTCAGAGAATCATAACATTGCATTTCTATAAGTTCTAATTCCAGACCCTCTTCCACTTCTTCTGCATTTATCATGAAGGGAGTCGCGAACAGCATGATATCGTTCTCAATGGCAGAAAAATCTTGGAAACGCTGAGAAAATTCCGTCATGAGAGATGTGATCACAAACACATATTTTCCCTTTTTATCGAGAGATCGGCTTTTGGAAACGCTGATCTGATTTCGGACAGTGTGCCTCAAACAGTCGGAGCTTCACACAGAATTCTTTCATGTGTGCGTTAAGCTGCGGTACAAGGTGGTACCTTGGTCTTTGCCTTGTAGTTTTTGTTGAGGGTGTTCAAGTGTTCAGTGAGATCAACTAAAAATGCCAGGTCTGCCAACCAGTCACTCAGCTTGTGAAGAGTTCGGTCCTTTTCTTTCAAAAACTGGTCGATTTCTGATCTCAGAGAATAAAACCATCGAAGCATAAAGCCGCGATTTAGCCAGCGCACTTCTGAATGGTAGAGCAGTTCCCCATATCCAGCATCAATGTCAGTTAAGAATGTTTGAAATTCTCTTTGGTAGAGTGCTCGTACTCAAATTGTTTACCGTTTTTACAACAGTGTTCATCACATCGGTAAGCTGTACTGTCTTGGCACAGAGTGATTGTTGGTGAACGATACAGTGCATTTTAACTGCCTCGCCTCCGCTCTGCTGCACTTTGGCGCACACCATCGAGGCCATTCCTTTGCGCTCGTCTGTCATAGCTGGAACTCCATCCGTTGTAACTCCACACAACTTGTCCCATTTAAGTCCTATCTTGTCAATGGATAGCAGGGATTAATCTGCATAATACTTTGTAAGACTAAAAGTTCAGTATAACAGGTGATGTGTTTAAATTAAATGGAGTCCAGTTTGTTCCTGGAGGCTCAGGTAGACTCTAAGAGTCCTGTCCTGAACTATGGAGCAACTGAAGTCACAGATCCCCAGAGAATGTGGAAGAATTTTTTATCTGATTTTATGTGACATACCCTACTTTTAAGAAATAAAAGATACCTCAGCTTGAAATAATGGGAGACTTGCGTGAGAAGCCGAGCATATAGGCCTCTTGGAATGTGCCTGTGTAAGAAATCCGATCTATACATTGAGGCACCTAGAACTGGGAAACTTA
>QMIH01002439.1:47887-65976 GCA_003987875.1 Clarias batrachus | reverse complement strand
GTGTGTGAGAGTGTGTGAGAGTGTGTGAGAGTGTGTGCATATGTGTGTGGTTTAACAACCTTAGCTAAAGGTCATCATCATTTGACAAACTCCAGAATGTTATTTTGTTTTTAATGTTTATGTCTTTTATAATCTGGCTGTGTGTCTCAGCCCTTAAGCAATGTCTAGAGCACACACACACACACACACACACACACACACACACACACACACACACCTCATACTAGCATTAGCATGATCAGACACACTGTGCAGATATAGAGTCAGAGTGAAGGTCTGTTCCAGGCAGCTGTGTGTGTGTGTGTGTGTGTGTGTGTTTGCTTGACCTCAGCAGTTTTAGATGGAGGAACTTGCCGAGTCATCTGAATTTTATGAACAAATGGGGAATGAAGAATTCATATTGCATTATTGTAAAGAAAAACAGTGTGAAGAGCAAAAAACAACACAGTTGACATTTTCATCTTTTACATGCGCAATYAAACAAACTCACACAATCAAGTACGTTTAAATGTAATTATTAAATAACCCAGTCGTTACGGCTCAGTGTCTGTATAAGTCAGTTTATTTTTATGGCCAATAATCTGCGGCTTCAGAAACAAACCCCTCGCTACCTGCGGCTCTCCCTGCTCTTAAATTAAATGAGCGTATAAATCAAAGGAGCGAATGATTTATAGTCACTTCGGTGTTGCCACAGAAATCAGAACTGACAAAAATAAGCCGTGTGGAAAAACACAACAAACGTGAAGATACATCTGACTAGCAGCCACTCAGACGTGTATGAAAAGGCGCGTTAGCATTAAGATTGATGTAACCGCGAGGCAGATCGTGAACACGGTGTTGCATTAACACAGTTCACTTTATTTTGAGCGTTGTTTAACCGTCACCCAGCAAAGTAATGTTATCGACAGCAGACGCATAACATTAGCGTGTTATCATTAGCTTCTGTGATCACTCTTGAATTGGTGACATTAGTTTGACGCTATCCCGCGTCCTCATTCACCTYGCTAACGCTAAACCCTGAGAGTGCTCACAATCTGAGGGAAGTACGAGTGAGTGCGTCTTCTACAACTTTTAAAGCATCAGAAACACTACTGCCGTGCAGACCGCGGCTACTGATCGAGCGAAGCTAACGGTGCAAATTAGCMTCAGCCATGTGACGCCAYTTTAACTCAAGCAGATCAAAGAACGATCAAAGCATTAGCATGGAGCATCCAGCGTCTATCTGCATYCATCCCAGCCGTTTTTAAAAASGAGCRAGGCTCACACGGGTCCGTTATCTGTAAATCTCCTGATGTTCAGAGCCAGACAGCACTGTAGCCGCATTAATGTCGTCTTCTTGTGACACTTTCTGCAGCTGCACTAGTTCTAATCAGAGTACAGTCATACTGAAACCACACGGCTTCTCACTGCACTGTAACTCTTTATTATTAGACACATCACAAGGCATTTTAGTGAAACTGTCATTTGAAATGTGTCCTAACAGCCGGTGATTTAATCGTTTATTATATTATTAAATGCAATATATTATTTTTATAAATGAATTAATGCATATATTTTAAAATGCAACATTATATTGTTATGAAAAAAAAAAAAACTTTTTACTCTAATAAACCTAATTCTGATTATCCAATAAAAGGGTTTAGCTACTAATCTAACATTAAGTAGCGCGAGGAAGGAGCTGCGTATCAGAAGCGAATGGGGAGGCACTGAGAGGATAATAGAGGTTTTAGAGAGGAGTCGCATGGGAGACCAGAGTGATCGGAAGGGCTACATTTTGGTTAATGGGGTATTTAAGATGAAGGGGGTGAATGGGTAAGAGTACCGAGGGGTCGTACATGCACCCTAAGACTCCACTCTAGCTTCTGTGGCACCGTACTGATCAYACACATAAACTGCAATAATGAAACGATCACTAATAATCACATTTTCAACGTTAATAAGTCAACAATGTTAGTAATGATGCTAGKTAATGAACAGGAAGTGATGTCACTGTGTCCTATCGGCAGTTCCTGATGAAGAACCCGGCTCGTCGCTTGGGCTGCGTGGCGACGAGCGGYGGAGAGAACGCCGTCATGAAGCACGTGTTCTTCAGCGCCATCGACTGGGAGAAACTGAACCGGCGGGAAATCCAGCCTCCGTTTAGACCCCAAATCGTGAGTCATCGTGAGATTAATATTCACACACACACACACACTGACTGTTCTTACACATGACATGTTTAATGAATGTAGTTTGATTGAAGCTGTAAGCATTTAATTTTTTTTTATAGAAATGCAGTATATTTAAAAAGAAAAACAGCATACTGTATATAAATATTCGAAAAAAGAATGTAAGGAATGAACCGCAGTGTGTGCTGTGCTATTGCAGGAAAATAATCAAAAAAGACAATTTTCTTACAAAAATAAATATATGTATATTTTTTTTATTAAGCAGTTATGCAATTTATCAGTTTGTGGTTAGATTTAATGTTGTGGWTCATCTATGAGAAATGATTTCCTGTTCTCGTTTACGTGATAGCAGCTCTAAACAGTCATCCCCTCTTCATCCTCTCTCTCTCTCTCATATTCTCAAAATATTCTTTGGACAGAAAACCGGTGAGGATGTGAATAATTTCGACCCTGACTTCACGAACGAGGACGCGGTTCTCACCCCCATCGAGGACGCCGTGCTCCCGCAGATCAACCAGGACGAGTTCCAGGAGTTCTCTTTCACTTCGGAGGAAATGCTCGAGTACTGCACTCCGTAAAAAACAAAAAGCAAAGCGAGGGAGAGAGAGACCATGACGTCCAGTGGGTCGAGTCGGCGTGAGCTTTTAAACTCGTATCGGAATTAGCGACAGCTAAGCTAAGTGTTACGGGGGTTAAGTGTGACTGGTTGGTTTCCAAAATGACCAAAAGAATTAACGTGGGACGCGCYGGAGATGAGACGTGAAGCTTGGACTCTTTGGGACTTTTTTGTAGCTGATTTAAAGCAGCAAACCTCAAAAAAATCATTACATTCATGACGTACACAAAGGACGATGACACAATACGTTAATATGTTAAACACGTGGTGTTTTGTTGGGAAAAAAACAAAGTATTCTAACTCTTACTGTTGTTGGTGAAACTTGCTTTCGTGCTGAACTCTGGAGCTGAATTGTTTAAAGTGAACCAGATCATTTTTCAGTCGATGTGTCAGTGGAAAGGATTAGTATTTTATTGTAGCTAAAGTTAACTTTAACTTAAATTTTATTTCATGAGGGAGAATATGATGGAAAACGTTTCAGCACAAATGTTTCTTTTCTTTTCTTTTCTTTTTTTTTTTTTACAAAAAAGACTCGTGCAGTATTGCATCGAAACAAATCGTTGCCTGTTTWTTTTTTTTTTTTTTATTCGCTAGGTCATTGGGGGCGGAGCTAACGCTATATTTGCTATATTTGTGATCCGCTAAGCAAACCACTATCTGGGATTTTTTTAACTTTTATGACTGGGCAAGAATTAAAATTTAAGGTATAATTGTCATTTTAGCTAGTAGTGACATTAGCTAGTTTTCATGAGCTAACATTAATGTTTTCTTAGCCTAACCAAGATTAGCTGTGTTATGTAACACTAGTGAGTAGTTGTTTAACATTAGCGCATGTATCTTGGCTAATCTTGCTAAATTCAAATATTGTGTTGCGTAGCTAAGCAGAACGTCATGCAATAAAGATACATTTTAAAAATGAAAAAATGTAACCTGAGCTCCGCCCYCCACCGAGCCCCGCCCAGATGTGCTTTTGGTCTTTCTGCTTTTTCTCTTCAGCACTTTCTTGGTCACAGCTGAAAGTTCTGCCCCTCGTCGTCCTACCCCGCGGCTTTTAAGGACAAACTCAGCATTTACGGCCATTGAAACGGCGGTCTGGATTTCACTGCAGGTTTAAGGCCTGAGGTATAAACCGGCTGTGAAACCATTCTTACTGTTTATACATTTTTTTTTATTACGTAAGCAGGAATGAAAGGGGAAAACTGATATATATATTATATTATACGATTATAATTGTAGCGGTATAGGGTTACCATGGGGACCGAAGGAGAAATAAACATATCAGCAGAGGTAATAGGGGCAAATAGGGTATTGGAAGGATAACAGAGTCATCAGTGAGGTGGTCAGAGGGGCAATGTGATTATAATTGGGTATTTAGGATTGAGGAGTAAATGGGTTTTTAATGGCATCAGAGGGATAAAATTCTAAAGCTGGGGAGGTAAAAGGGGTTGAATGAGGAATTGTAAAGACATCAGATGAGAGTCTGTGAAATTGGAGGGGTGTTAAGTGAGTAACATTAGAAGGGTATCTGAGGAGGAATTAGGATTAAGAGTATATCATGGGGGTGGGTGGGGGGCTTAAGGATTCCAGATGGGTAGCAGAGGGGTAGAAGCGACATGGAGGCATGAAAAAAGCTTTAGAGTGACCTTGATGTGTCTATTATAAGAACAGAAGTGTGTGCGTGTGTGCGTGTGTGCGTGTGTGCGTGTGTGCGTGTGTGTGTGTGTGTGTATGAAAGAGAGAGGGCATTTAATCTTGGTTTCTCACCTCTTAAAGTACTGTATAATGCAGTTCGGTCACGGCTAAGCATTTAGTTTCATCGCGACTTTTCCTCCTCACGTTATTAATGTCTCTGTCTGTGTCTGTGTGTGTGTGTGTGTGTGTGTGTGTGTGTGTGTGTGTGTGTCTTTTACTGTAGTGTTGCTTTTTGTTAAACTGAACTTTGTTCACTGGAAGCACTTTGTGTCAAGTTTTTGTTTTTTGTTTTTTTTTGAGCTGTTAAAAGTTATTTAGTTCATTTTTTACCTGCCAGCGTTGTGTGTTTGGGTCTTAAATGTGACCCTAAATTAAACAATACAAGAAGCAAAAAAAGCATTTTGTCATTTTGTGGTATTTTATGTGCCGCCTGACTGTGCTGCAAAACCTTTAAGCGAGTTGAAAGTGAAATCGATGGTGGAAGAATGATGTGGCTGAAGTAAAGAGGAAAACGCCGCCCGGTTTCCAGCGGATGACCAGAAGATCGAGTCCGAGTGTGTCGTTACTCTGCRGTCACTACGGCAGGCGACAAAGTGACACGCAGCCGTTCTTCTCCTCTGCACGCGTGTGACACAGAGCCACGGTTTCAGCGACGAGCGTCATTAAGTTTCTTATCTATTGACTAATTATCCATTCTAATTACATGATGATCATTGGGTTGATGTGTGAGTGACTTGGGTCATATATAAAATGACATTTCTCAATGTAATTAAAAGTGGAAAAGCAACAGCTGCAGCACAGATGATCCCGGAATTATGAATCTTTCGACTAAAAAATGATTTCGACACGTTGTTTAGAAACTAGGATTTAGAATTTTGTTTTCACATTTTATTTCACTGATAGATGAAACTTTTAACTTTGAATACTTTTTGAATCAGTTAATCATTAATAATTAATGATACCGGGACACACTGTAACACCTCAGTTTAATTTTTATCTAAACAGTCCTAGTCACTAGCGAGTAAGTTATATGAGACACATTAATAAAAGCAAAATAAACAGTTGTTGAAAACACTCCTCTTGTCTCTCTGTTTTCATGCAAAAATTGGGCCACTAAAAATACAAATACGATTCGGCACATTGCCTGAACTGGAAGTGCGCCCTCTTGTGGTGCACAAGGTAATAGATACAGTATGTGATATGATTGTGAGCTATCTGAGAAATATAATGCAAAACAAACATTATTGGTTAATCCATTTGTTTAGTCAGTTAAATTATTAACGCTAGTTGGTAGTTTTGTGAATTGGTGTGAGAGGAACCACTTTGCCCTGAAAGTGACCAAGACCAAGGAGATGGTTGAGTGTCTCAGGAGGACCAAGTCTAACTCGAGCCCAGTCCACGRGACGAGGAGCTGGAGGTGGTGGACTGGGACATACTGTATCTTGGAGTTGACATTGACATCAGATTGGACTGGAAATATACCATATCCTGCCTGTATATACGATCATCATGCACGTATAGATCGAAGCRTATATTCATATTGTTTGCACCTTAAGTAGTAAACAATGTATATTTTTTAACTTTACATTTTCCTTACTTCAATTCTAGCTTGTTCCTTATTTGTTCTGTGAACTGGCTGCTATAACGATATAATTTCCCTCTGGGATTAATAAAGTATCTATTCATCCATTTATTACTGATTTATTGTTGAAATCCTACTAGGAAACCTACTTTTTTTTTTGGAGTTTTGATCTTTTTCAAYATTAAATGTATTTTTGTTTTGCAGTATTTGGGCCGTATCCTTGCTGCAAGTCAAGGAGCATCTGTGTATTATATGTGACACAAGGACTTCAGCGACTGTGGCCATGAAACAAGCTAAATAACAGTTTTATGATCAAAAATGGCTTAAATGTGTTTTCTGGCACAACCACCTGGTCACATTTTGTTTCCGCGAGACGCACTACAGAAGTCCAAAAAGCCGTGGAATGATTTACAGACACACATTAAAAGCTCCATATTTGAGAATCACATTTAAAATGTACCACAGTACATGTTATGTAGAACGCCAGAGTGTTTATTCTAGTCKGAAAACTTCCTTCTACTATTTATTTCCTGTCCTATATGTTAATTCAACTTTTCTTTTCATCACTGACTCAGAGTCAAATTCCATGTCTTCCTTCTGATTGTTCTTTAAGCAGTCACCCTTCTTGCCCAGGAGTTTTGATCTATTTTTGACTGTGATGTTTTTGCATTTCACGATTCTGTAAATCGGCTKCTGTACATTAATAACGTCGCTTAATATATATAATATATATATAATTCAACACACATTAATACTGGAAGCAAAAGAGGGGAGACCATCCTGTATTTTTTTCATTTCTCACGGGGTCAATCATAAAAGGCATCATTTTATTAAACCTACTGTACATTAAAAGCTAACATTTTCAGATTCTACGCAGATGTCTCGCTCTCAAGTGTACTATTTATACTCCATTTTTATTTCATTAGACTTTGATAATGCTCCTCTCTCAGGCCTGCATATCACGTTACCATGCTTGATGGGGTGTTGAGTGTATAATTTATTGTCTTTTTTTATACAATTAGGCTAATGCACCTCGGGATCGCTTTTCCTCGTTTACAATGTCAGATGGGGGAGTAATGACATTTTGTGGATCTCGATTCAGCGCTTTGGCACTCAGCCTGAGCTCCACTGGGGTACACGCGTCTCCTCCTAATGGCTGTGTCCGATTCATCGCTTTGATAAATGATGAGGCAGAGTAATACAAATGTGCTTCTTTCTATCTCTCTTCCTTTTTTCAATTCTCAGGAGCAGAGCGAGTGGTCACGTCTTCTCAGTGAATCCGAGCGTTCGGATCAGATCACAGAAGTGCTCAACACTTTTGTCTCCCAAAWGACTAGTTTGTAATTTTATCATTTGGAACCAMAGTTGYTGGTCTGGCTTTATCGATGATTTAAATTGGTTAATGAAATCCGTCACTACTTTGTGATTAGCAAATTAGCTCATTTTAGGCTAGTTCACGTAATGAAAGGCATATGTCAGGGGTCTTCAACATTACACACTGAAAGCGAATGTATGTGCAGGCTTTCACTCCATCTATTTCACTCGTTTAAWCAGGTCATCTTAGTCCCCAGTCAGCTGTCATGTGTGCCTCTTATTTGACTGGAATTAAAGCCTCCGGCTACACTGGCTCAATGCAAACAAATTATTTTAAAAAGCATGATATACAGTGGGTATAGAACGCCCCCTTCTTTAAAAAAAAAATCACATTTTGTAGCCTGAAATGAAGACAAACACAGGTTTTGTTTTACCCAGCTGTACTTTACTCAGTACTATTTTACTCTTAACATCCAAGTGAAAGACATAACACTCACATGTCAGAATAAAATAAAATAAAATAAAATAACAGAATCACTGATTTGGAAAAGGATCACCCCTCTCCCCCTAAACTGGTGAAACTAATCACCTTCTCAATGACACACACAGCTTTGCACATCTGGCGGTATTTGCTCATTCTTCTTGGCTCAAACCGAGTTAAACGTGATGGAGACCGTTTGTGGACTTCAGTCTTCAGGTCATTCCACAGATTTTCAATGTGGTTTAAGACCTGGACTCTGACTCGGCCATGCGAGGACATTCACCTTTTTCTCCTTCCTACACCGTGTGGTGAGTTTTGCTGTGTGCTTTGGGTCATTGTCGTGTTGGAAGTTAAACCTTCCTCCCATTGACAACTTCCTGGCAGAGGGCAGCAGATTTTGACTCAAGAATTTGACAGTATTTTTCCCCATCCATTTTCCTTCGATCTTGAGAAGTGCTCGAGTCCCTGCTGCAGAGAAACACCCCGTAACAGGATGTTACCACCTCCATGCTTTACTGTAGGAATGCTGTTATTTGGATGTGAGCTGAATGGAATTTCCACCAGGCGTTTGGTGTCGTGGCCAAATAATTCAAATAGTCTCATCTGACCACCTGCGTTTATGCAAAGATCAGTCGCGGCTGCATGTGGTGTTTCATGAGGAGTGGCTTTTTTCTTGCAGCCCTCCGATACAAGACACATTTGTGGAGAATTTGAAATCGTCGTCACATGACCTCTGTTTGTCATAAATTCTTGCAACTGCTTCAGAGTTGCTGTTGGCCTCTTGGTTGCCTCTCTGACCGGTTTCCTCCTGGCCCTTTCATCCAGTTTGGAGCGACATCCCGATCCAGGGAGGGTCTGTGTTGTACCAAATACCTTCCACTTCTTTATAATAGACTTTACTGTGCATCCAGGCTGTGATAAAACCTTTGCATTTTTTTTTATCTATCWCCTGGCTGGTACTTGTGCACAACTTTATCTCGGAGATCCTTTGACAGTGCCTTGCCGCCCATACTGTAGTTGATTGTTTGCCTTAGCTGCACTACCAGGGACTGAAATGCTCTTGCGATTCATGCTAAGCTAATCAAAATGACCACAGCTGATCACAGTTGAAAGTGAAATGGCTTTGTGTGCCATTGAGAAGGAGATTAGCTTCACCTCATTGAGTTTACAAGTGATATTTAGGAGGGGGTGTTCCTTTTCTAAATCACTGATTCTGTTCTATTTTTTTTCCTGACATGTGGGTGTTGTATCTTTCACTTGGATGCAAGTTGTTGCACTGAGTAAATACTGCTGAATAAAACAAAAATGTGTCTGTCTTCATCTCAAGCCGCAAAGCAACAAAATGTGATTATTTTAAAGAGGGGGTAATTATTTTCTATACGCACTTTGCATTGTATAGCAAAATCTTCACTCGTCTGACTATCACACCCATGTGTGGTTTTTACACACAGATGTACAGAACGCCTCTGTGCGCTTTAGCATTGCAGTTCACTTTCAGTGTAACCAAAAAGCCCAAACCCTTATCCAGCATGACAACGCCCCTTTGAGATCCGCAGAGCCAGCTACATGGAGACATGGTGTGTTAACGGTGTGTTGGAGTGGGAGAACAGACCTCAAGTGTTCTGGACAGAGAGAGCCCTGACTGAATTCATCCCCACTGAGCCATCAGCTCTTGGATGAACTGGATGAACTGTCAGACATCTCAACATCAGCGCATGTGCTCAGTAATGCTCCTGTAGAGTGTGTGGATGAACACAAATCCACACAGCCACACTCCAACTTCTAGTGTCCAGCCTTCCCAGAGGAGGGAAATTGTTATAACATGAAAGGGGAATACATCTGGAATGGGACGTTCAACGTGCACATACACTATATGGACAAAAGTATTTTAGTTAATTATTTTGTTAATTATTGAATTCAGGTGTTTCATTCAGGCCCCGTATCCCCAGTCTTAATGAGTCAGCATACCAAAATATTTTGGTCTGCTTCCAAATTTGTGGTTTGATGAGTTCAGTCTGGGAAAAACTCAACCGGCCCGAACACAGAGCCCTGACCTCAACCGCTTTAAGCACCTTTGGGATGAACTGAAACGGAGATTGTGAACCAGGCCTTCTCGTCCAACATCAGACCTCATCAATGCTCTACAGAATGAATGGGCACAAATTTACATAGAACCACTCCAAAATCTCGTGGACGGCCTTCCAAGAAGACAGGAAGCTGTTAAAGCTGTTATAGCTGCAAAAGGGGGACCGACTCGATATTGAAGTTTATGTATTTGGATACAATGTCATTGCAGATTTGGCCAAATACTTTTGGCTATAAAGTGTATGTGTCTGATAGTAAAGGGGTGCACATACTTTTGGAGATATAGTGTCGGTGGGTGTGAATAACGTTAGCATCATATAAGAGATTTAATAGCTATGTGCTATATAAAGCACTGTTTATACATAAATAGATTATTTCCTATAAAAGCATCTCCATGTGTTTTATTCTTGTTATAATGCAACATTTTGTATAACTACATCAAACATTTTATTCTTTTATAACTGTTAGCATGTTTAATTAAATGTTGTGGAAAGTCCAATACCAGCTGTGTGACAGATGTGTTTTTCAGGCAATTTAATGTTTAAACATTGATGAATCATAAATACGCATATTTATTTAAATACAAACAGCGGCAGTGTTTATTAAGGGGGCGTGGCTTCCAAAGTTGTCAGGTGACGTCGGTATCAGAGAAGGCGTGTCGATTTTCCTCATTTCTGTGTCAGTGATATTTTGATACTAAGCTGTGAAGCCCAGGGCCTTCACAGGAGATTTTGCTGTATAGCTCATACACACTTGCACGTATACATGCGAAACCCTGTACACATTTAGATCTCGTTGAGCTGAACAACTTTCTCTTTGCATGTCATGGGCTCTACTCAACAGGAAGTCAGTTATTTTGGATTGTTTGCAAAACGCACCCAGTGGAATTTAATGTACTCCCCCTAGGGGATTTATGCGATCACCACCAAACTGAGCCAATGTGATGTCAAGACATTGAGGATGCAAAATTGTGAAGAAATTTCTCAATATCTTAAATGGTTCAGCCCAGGCGATGCCTTAGACTTGCTGAAAAGTGGCTAATAACTTCCAGAGTGACATCATATTGAGTGACATCATTTTAGTATTTTACCATACTAAAAGAAAAGCCGACAGTTCGTGGGTGCGCCCGGGCGGTGATGGCGCAGGTGCTTGGGCCCGCTCATCGTTGTTTCGCAAATATATCAAGTAGATTCATTTTCTATAAAAGCAACTCAAAGTTTTTATTTTTGTTACCCTGCAACATATTGTATAACTACATCAAACATGCAATTCTTTTATGACTGCATGTTTAATTTCATGTTGTGCAATGTCCAATATCAGCTGAGTGACAGATATGTTTTTTTTTTTTCAGGCAATGTGAAGTTTAAACACGGATGAATTATGAATATGCAGATTTATGTAAATACAAACAGCGGCAGTGTTTATGGAAAGGGCGTGKCTTCGGAAGCTGTCTGGTGACGTCGACATCAGAGGGGCGTGTCGATGTTCCTCATCCTCGCGTCAGAGACCAATATTTTGATACTAAGCTTAAAGTGCGTTTCTCCCTGAGCGGTTTATCGCGGACCGGCCCCGTGCAGCAGGATGGAGAGAGGGCGCGTGGAGACGTGCTGAAGAGATTCGCCTTTTAACGGGAGAAATAAACACCGGTCAACCGCTTCGACGGAGCAGCTCGCGCGCTGTGGCTCTCTCGCGCTTGTGATTCCCGAGGGCGAGCGTAACGCGCGCGCGCGCACCCGCGCGGCTCAGGTGACGCTCGAGCGACGCGCGAGACCGGTCCAGCGTTCGGCTGTTCAGCTAAAAGTTTAGCCTTTCTGACACGCTTTTCATTTATTATTATTTTCCTGTTTAAATAGCTCGTTTCACGGACCAATAATCTTTCGTGAGCCGGTGATTAATCTATATAATGACTTCAGGAGCCACAGCTGAAAAGAAAAGGTAAATGAAATAAACATCTCGTTTTTTTGTCACTTTTGAAATGAGCAGTTCCAATATTACAGCATTATGGCACTGACGCTAATCATCTCCCTCAGACACTGTAAAGTCTATTTTTATTTCAAAGTCATCATCGTTTTCTGAGGGAAGTAGCACACTGGGCTGTTCTAAAATGTGTCGTAATGGTATATGTAGTGCACTAGATAGGGCGAACAGCGCCCCCATTTCTGATGATGTATGAAGTGAGGCTAAGAAGTGAGCCTGGAGCCATTTATGATTCTGCCGAATATCTGTCTGCATCATCATCATCATCATCGTCGTCGTAGTAATAATAATAATAATAATAATAATAGAAGTAATGATAATAATAATAGTAGTAGTAGTAATAATAGAAGTGTTTATATAGTTTTCGGGTAATTGTTTTATAGTCTATATCAAGTGCTCAACATGTCTCAGGATTAAACAGGATAAACAGGATGTTTATTGGTGTTTGTCTGGATGTAAAGCTGAATTTACTCTTTTACACCCTTCAGCTTTTCTTTCTATATTTTCAAAAAAGTAATATTGTCTCTCATAGAGACCACACCACCATCATAATCATAATCATCATTATCATCATTCGATTCAACTCAATTTTATTTTTATAGCTCTTTTAACAGTGGTCATTATCGCATAGCAGCTTTACAGTATCAAAAGAAATCAGGGAGATGTGTGTGAAATGTGTATAAATCAGGATGATCAGATGGTCCCGGATGAAGAGGCGAGGGCGACGGTGCTGAGGGAAAACTCCCTGAGATGGCAGTAGGAAGAGAAACCTTGAGACGAACCAGATTCCACAGGGGTGGAGGAGGAGGAGGAGGAGTGTATCACCACTCCATCTTCTGTCATCTTAGTTATAAATAAAATCAATGCCCTTAATGGAAGTTTCCAGATTTCCCAGCATGCTTTTTTTTCTTTCCCAGTTTCCTGAAAAGGCGAGACAAGTCAGTGAGTCAGTTAGTAAATTATGATTATACAGGTGGACTGAAGCAGTTCTGTTTTACTTGATTAATGAATGTTACATTTGTAATTAATCACAATTGACTTCTTGTGTTTTTTTCCTTCTRCTTTCCACATCACTATCCAGACGTCTAACCACAGACCACCTTGTTTCATATCTCTATCCTTTACATTTCCCGAGCCCTTATTAATCATCACACACACTGTTCGAGAGCGTCTCTCTGTGAGAGATTAGATTATACGATAGCGATCGTCTGACGATAGCGAGATACCTCCGCTTTAAGAAACTTCCTACGCTCTGCTTTGGTAATCGACCCGGAAAACGGCTTGTGCAAGATTGCGTTGTAGATTTTATATTTTATATTCTTTTCTAGGGGCATTTACTAGCCGGAGGTCTGGTGGTTGAGGGAGGCATTTGCCTCTTCTCATTCCCTTTTAGGTCACTAACAGTCATGTAAGCGTTTATCATACTGTTTATGTGACAAATAAAAATGTTGAAAATTTGACACTGATGTTTCCCCCTCGCGCTCCTTGCTGTCTTACAGTCTTGCTGTTGCTGGGTTTGCTCGCACTCTGAGACTTTAAACATTTCTCCTTAGATGTCTTCGACTGCAGTGTCTCAAGCCAAATGACGTCAGGTTTCGCTAATCTCCACTCGCATGCGTATGAGTTTATTTAGTCTTGTACAATATATGTTTGTGGGTCAAGCTGAAAAATTGACCTAGTCCCTGGATCTTCTAGTTTAGTCGTGGCTCCTCCTGTATCCTTCACGCAGTGTGGATCATTGTGCACTACAGACAACCAGACCAGGGAGGGACCACTAGATAGTGAACATGGGAATGAATTGAGACATGGCATCTGTTTCTGTTTCTATTTCCAACAGTTTGCATCTTTTTCTAGTTTTTGTCTTTGCCCAGGTTCTTACATTTCCCTAAATGTTTCCCTGTGTTTTTTTGGTTCCCTGTTGTTTTTATTGGGTGCGGTATTGAACCTTCTCTGTTTTTTTAGGTTCCTTCTTATTGTTATTATATAAGTAATATTATTATTATTATTATTTGTTTCCTAGATGGCCTGGTTCTTGTCACCAGCTTCTATTCTTTAAGTCCACTGGTCCTAATCTTGTAGTTTTAAGAATTAGATGGACCAGAAGGATGTGTGTGTGTGGCTCGCAGTGTCGATGATGTGGGAGGTTCTGCTGTAGATCAGATGACACCTCCACACACCCTGTCTCTATGGTAAAGGCTGCTGTCAATACCAGGGGTGTGAGGAGATGACCGGAACGTTGTTTTATGATCTTGCATCTCACCCGCGTCATATTTCTGTTTTGTAGCAGGGACATCTCGGACATTATTCAATGTGTAATCTCACAAAGGTGGTTGTTTGTGTGACCTTCATAGAAACATCGTCTCCACATGGAGTATCCTTCTCATTCTGGACAAGCGTGTCCCAGATATGCTTGTGTTTCTGACACACGACACCGCTCTGCTTTTTGTTTGAGTCTGATTCGGGCCATTTCCGTATCCTGCTTCAGAAATCCGACACGACGGATCTAATAATGTGACCATGTGACCTCAAGCCTCAGGAGCGCTTTGTGTCAATACCGCGCTTTATTCGTCCCGCGTTCAAAAGTTCTTCTCGTCTGCATCCGGTGTGAAAGATTCTACAACTCGTGGAGAGAAAAGTGTGCGCCTGTTAAACACGCACACACACACACACACACACACACACACACACATTAACTCTCACTTAACCAAATCATCACCCTCGTTCTGTCTTTAATTTGGGTGTTAAAGTCAAAGCGCACTGATTAAAGAAGCGATGTGATAAAAACGCTCGCGCTGTTACACTTCACACTCTTCATCTCAGACTCTATTCAGAGAAGACGTGTGTGTTTGTTTATTTCGACGCCGCGAGGTTTCAAAGCAGCCGAGGCAGAAGAGCAATAAAGTCGTAATCACATTCTGACATCGCTCCCGGGGACGAGGGGCAAACCGCACAGATCTGTGACAGAGAGAGAGAGAGTGTGTGTGTGTGTGTGTAGGGGCGGGGTGAGAAACGATTGAGTGTGAAAATAGACTGAGAGATGGGAGGGGGTTGTGTTTGTGGTGGTGGTGGTGTTGGGGATTGGAGTATTTGATCGACGCYCCTCCTCCCTCCTCCCTCCTTGTTAAAACTGTGTGACATTGAAAAAAAATTCCAGATTCATAAGAAATGATTCCTCATTCAGGCCAAAGTTATTATTACATGTAAAGTTACTAAATCACCAGGGGTCACCTGACACGTCGTCATCACGCTGATCAGCTCGGCGTCGTTCCGTCTGCGCTGCGGTCCTGTTCGATTAGTTTACTGTCCCAGTTCGTCATCTTTATTATTATTATTATTATGATGTCATTACAATTCTTAACAATCTTACCACACAGGATGATGATCTGCTGCCTGCCAGTGTGAGTGAGTAGTGTACAGTGCACCACCTGCAGGATTGCAGAGGAACTGCAGCGTTTCACCGCCTCACATGCTAACATACTAAATTATAAAATTATTAAATGTATTAAAGAATGATTTTAAGGAAACTGTTTTGGAGTGAGTGTGACGATACGTGAATCGTAACCGATTTTTTCCTACATGGTGTTTGCACGTAGCTATATAAAAATAAATAAATCAGACATTTTTGCTCGGAGCTTTTTCTCTGACTCGTGAAAGTTATTCTTTACATTTGGCATCATCTATTCATATAATAAAAGGGAAAAGTGGGCGTGAAGATATTTGTGAAAAAAAAAAAATTTGTGAAGACGTGAGATGAGTAATAGAACACTTCAAGATTTTTGTCTGTCTGTCCGTTTGTTTGTGCAGGCATCACGTAAAAACTATCGAACGCAGATTAATGTGGTTTTCACACGTGTATGTGTCCGAGCTTGAGGTAACATATCGGCTTTGATTCATCACGATCGGCCCGCGGGAACAGAAGCTATGCTAATGTGAAATTTAAATGGAAAACGGGCTTATATCATAAAAGAAATCGACCTTGACAAAATCATTAGTTTATCTCAAACATCCAACAGATGGCGCTGTACATTTCTTAAACACGTGATTATGAGTGTGAAATCAAATTCCATGCGAGCGAAGTCGTGTAACCTCGCTACACACTGTAGCAGGTGACGGGTTTAGTTTGGGGTATTTGAATAACGTCTGTGTCTCGGCTCTGAGTTCTTCACTCTTATGTTTAAAATAAATAAATCTCTCTCATTATGTGTTTTTTCTCAGGATTCTGACATTTGCGGTAATATTGCAGTCATTCACAAACAACATGCTCTGCTCCAGTGAAGTCATAATTCAATAAACACACACACACACACACACACACACACACTGTTCTGTTGCTCAGAAGTTCCTCAGTAATACCCTCACTCTCGGTCCTCAGCTCATAACATCGCGGTCTGATTTGTTTTTATTATCATCAGCGTACATCATTCCGGGTGTGTCGCAGTAAACGCAGGTCGGAGTGTGTGACGCTGCGCTCTGACGCGCAGTCGCTGGTTAATGATGTGATCTGCGCTGTTTGGAGTGATGACAGATCTGTAGACGGGTGGAGCGCTGGGAGCCGAGCGCGAGGTGAATGGAGTACCTATATTTGGGCTTGTAATCCATTAGGGTTCTTTGGTATTCTGAGCGACGCCATCGCTGTTTACAATCAATACGGCTTCCTGTAACCAGCGTTTCCCCCGAGAGACTCCCTCCCTCCCDCTCAGCGCGTGTCCGCTTCAGGTTCTGTCCTTTAAACGGGTTTACTTTGAAAAGAACGCGACGCCAAGAAATAATGTTTCTCTCTAGGCGTTGATTCGTGACTTTGCACTCCGGTGATCAGATCGAGAGAACGAGAGACTCGCTCAGGGTCACACGCAGGAAAGTAGAGACAGAAATGAACCGCTCACTCACTCAGGGTCAGAGAGAGAGAGGAGAGGGGGGAGGGGCAGAGAGGGAAACATGACAGGGAGGAAGGAATAGATTAAAGGGGAAAAATCACACGCACACACATACACACACACACACCTGTACAACACAAATAAAATGAGAGAGAGAGAGAGAGAGAGAGAGTGGGGGAGGACAGAAAGAGAAGAGGTCAAGAGTTAAAAAAATGGACATAATGGCATTAAAAAAAAAGAAAGAAAAAAGAGAGAAGCAGTGAGATGAAGGAGAAAAGTAAAGAAGAGAAACAGAAAAAAAGTTTGGCTCGGAATTTTTCAGAAGATTTTTAAAAAAGCTGGAGAAAGAGGAGAGAAGGAACAAGATGAAAGGAAGATGAGAGAGAAAGGACAACTGTGTGTGTGTGTGTGTGTGTGTGTGTGTGTGTGTGTGTGAGTGTGAGGAGAGAGACGGAGAGCAGAAGCAGAGAGGGAAAGATGAGAGAGGGAGAGAAGAAAGAGAAAATGTATCTTGCTCAGATTCATAATCAATACGAGAGAGAGAGAGGAAGCGCCGTGTGATCTGTCTTTCAGTTGTAAGCGCATCTTCTCACGATTGGTAGATACACACACACACACACCCTCACACACACTCTTCAGTGTAACGGTTCAACTGTACACAGTGTGAATGCAGAGAGGATTAGTGTGTGTGTGTGCCGTCCCCGCAGGACGCTGTCCCGTCTCAATGGATGTTCGTCCCTCGTCACGTCAAACCTTCCAGAGTTTTCCGATTTGAAGCATTAACATGCGCAGTAACAACTGTGAAGGAAAAAAATGCAGAGTGAAGATGAACACACACGCTCTAAACAATCTCAAAGTGTTTTTATCTATTTATTTATTTATTTATCTATTAATTTTTTCTGGAATCCACTAAAACCGCGAGCCGTCCTCCGGGCCAGAACCTGGACGTGTAAGGTCGACGGCCTGCGTATCGCCAGGGTAGACACCATGACATCGTGTGATCTAACCTCCTCCCATCACACTGGGCCCATGGTTACCATGGTTACCACGCTAGAAACAGGCGGAGATTAACCATCTGCTGTGTCCTGAAACCTGCGGACGCGTTCCCAGGCGTTTACATAACGGACGCTGCGGTCACGAACCATTCACAAAACCGTGACTTCGTCAGGACGGACATCACCGTCTCACCCCTCGAGACATGGTGTCCTCCTCCCCTAGTACTAGTTCAGTGGCTGTCCTGCACCTGAGTGCTGACTCCAGAGTGAGAGATGTCGAGTGACGGCCCGGTCTGACGGCCCGG